>JAAAKG020029237.1:0-19722 GCA_010014905.2 Druon quercuslanigerum | reverse complement strand
AATTCGTTTTTTTCTTGTTGTTAAAAATTAATTTTTTGAACAGAAAATATAGATATTTCATTTCTTGTTGATAATTTATTTTTTGGTTTAAAATTCATGTTTATGGATACATTTAAATCATCTATTTTGTTGAAAATTAAATTTTTTGGTTAGAAATTTAACTATATATTTTCAATTTTTTTAATTTGTATTTTACATTCACTTTTTAAACTAAAAAATTAATTATTTAATTTTTGCTTCAAAATTTATCTTCTTCAGTTGAAAAATCATGAATTTTTTGAGAAATAATTTAGTTGAAAATTTTAATATTTTGTTAAAAATTCATTCTTTGTTGTTGTTTAAAATTAATGTTCTTAACTGAAAACTTAACCATTTCATTTTTCATTGGAAATTCATCTTTTTAGTAGAAAATTACTTTGTTTGATAAAAAATTGAACTATATACTATGAATTGTTTTTTTCTTTAAACAAAATTTTTTTAATTGAAAATAGAAATATTCCATTTTTGGTTAAAAACTAATTTTTTTAACAAAAAATATAGTTATTTCATTGCTTCTTGAAAATTTATTTTTTGGTAGAAAATGAATGTTCATGATTACATACTATTATTATTTTGATTTATCTATTCATTTGAATAATCATTTATTTGGTTGAAAATTAATTTGGTTGCAAATTTAACTATTTTGTAAATGTTCTTTTTTTTTTTAAATTGAAAATAAATTTTTTATATTGAAAATACAAATATTCCATTTTTGGTTCGAAATTGGTCTTTTTCATTAAAAACTTCATCTATTGTGTTAAAAAATCGTATTTTTTACAGAAAATTAATGTTTTTGGTTAAATTAAATTCATCTGTTTTCTTTAAAATTAATTTTTATGTTTAAACATCAAATAGAATTCGAAAAAATTCAAAAGAATAACATAGAATTTATAAGAATTCCAAGTAAATTTAAACGATTTTGGGATAAATTCCTAAGAATTCAGAGTGAATTAAAAATAATTCAAGTACGATTCGAAAGAATTAAATTGAGTTAGAAAAATACAAAAAATTCCATTGATTTCAGTAAATTGGGTATAAATTTAGAAGAATTCAAGGGAATTCATGAGACTGATAAAATTCATGAGAATTTTTAGTGAACCAAATAAAAATTAAAAAACCAAAAAATTCCATTAATGTGAGGAAAATGAGAATGAACCAAATTCAGGGGAAATTCAAAGAATTTAATGATTTAAAATATATAAAAAAACAAACAAATTAATCAAAATTCCAGGTAAGTTAGAAGAAAAGAAGAACAATGAAAAAATCCGGTGAAATTCATGAGAATTCAAGTGAATTGAAAATTATTTAAAAATATTTACGAAATTTATCGATTTTATTAAGCTTGGAGTAAATTTAATCAAATTCAAGGAAATTTAAAAAAATTAACGAAATGTCTAAGATCCCAAGGCGAGTTTAAAAGATTTAAGAGTGATTTAAAAAATAAACTAAAAAAAATTGAATTGAGTAGAAATGAGTAAATTTAAAAGAATTCAAGTCAAATCTCAAAAATTTAACAGAATTTAAAATAATTCAAGTATTCAATTCAAAAGAATTTTAATTAATGGGAAAAAACCTTTAAAAAATTCCATTGATTTTAGTAAGATGGAAATAAATTTTGAATAATTCAAGGAAATGCAGGAGACTTTAATAAAACTCATAAGAATTTGAGTGAATTGAATGAAATTACAAAAAATTCGATTTAACTGAGTAATATGGAAATGAACAGAATTCAGGGCAAATTCAACATAATTTAAATGAATTACACAAATTCAAAGAATAAAAAACACCAAAGAATTGAATAAAATTAGATCAAAGTTAGAGAAACATCAGGCAAATGAAAAAAATCCGATGAAATTCACAAAAATTCAAGTGAATTGAAAATGATTTAAAAATATTAACCAAAACATTTTTCACGACAAATAAAATTTCTTCTTAAATCGACAACTTAATTTTTAAGAAAATATATAAATCTAATTTAAGCATAAATATTAATTTTCTATTTCTTTATATTGAATTATTAAAAAAACATTGTTATTTAATTTCATATTAAAACTGAAACAAATTATGCACGCTCTAGGAAAAATTTCCTGACTTAAATAAAATTCCAGGTAATTTTCAGGTTTTTCTTAAGTTGAACCTCGAAACCATTTTTTTTTTAAATAAAAGAAAATTGATTGCAGAATTTTAGCACCAAAATAAAAAAGTGCAGGGAGTAGCGTTTGCAGAATGTAAATTTGTATTGGAGATTCTAATACTTAAGACTAAAAAGGTTCTCGGAAAATAAAAATTAAATTTATAAAGCATTTCAAATATTTAAAATTTTTTAAATAAAAGATTCCAAGCGAAGTGATTCAGAAAAGAGAATGTTTGAATAGCCTGATAAAAAGGCTTTGTAATTCCTGAATTAACTAAATTAATTTTAAATTGAAATGAAAAAATGAAACATTAAAAATTGCAGATTTCGAAAATGAGCAATTGTATGGGATTTAAAATATATTTTTTCGAAATAAGCTTTATGAATTTAAATAAATATATTCAAACCACGCATTTGTAAACGCTAGCCAATGTAAATTTCACGAATATACTTAAATTATAGCATAATTAGCAAATAAAATAATAAAACAATCATTTACAAAAATCCTGATATAAAATTAGCCAAAATCAAACTTGATTTAAAAACACAAAGTAAGCCAAGCCCAAGAAAAAGAGAAGCAACTTTACAAACCTTAAAAAAATACGAAAAATTCTACCCTCAGCTGATAGGATCTCACTCAATTTATTGTGAATATTTCGAACTTAAAGTTTGAAATTGCGATAATTGTGATAACGTTCAAGAGATGGTTTGAGGTTACGTTAACGTCAACAAATTCAACATAAGAGAACTGTCAAAATTAGGGTGCCGTGTGCAAACCGCAAACCGTGCAAACTGTCAAATGTTGCCAAGGCTGCCAACAATTTTTCTAAACTCGAATCTGATTGGGTGTAATATTCGAATTCAATAAAACCTCGATTCTCATTGGTTTTCGTGAGCAACCTAACCTTTCTAAAACCTACCTAACCTAACACTTTCATCAATCTGTGACCTTGAAGCTTTATCGGAAAAAAGGGTTTTCTAATATCTTTGGCATTGTTACATATTTCTGCTGTAATTATTAATTCAGTTATCAGGTCGCTCAAAGAGATTAGAGTCGTTAAAAATTCTCTAAACACGTGATAAGGTTTATTCAGGAACATTCCTTATTTTTCGGTAACTGAATAAAATCCACATGGCAGATACAACCGGCAAGGTAAAAATTTATATTCAAGTTATTTTTACCTTATTAAATACACTATAAAAATAGTATTTTATTGTTCACAAATTTCCATGCATTTGCAATGTTTGAGTGAAAAAATAATTATTTTCTTTAAGAGATTCCTGTGCAAATTTAAATTGCTGGAATTAGACATTGTATTTATTAACGTTTTGCCTTTATTTTAAACGAATTATACCTAAAATTTAATTTTTGTTGAAAAATTTCCATCAATCAAAATGTTATAATTAAAATTGTGCAATAAAACCGTTGTTAATTTTTATTTTTATTATATCTTATGACTGTCTAGGGTGGCCAGTAGTTAAAAATTAACTTTTTTGATTAAGAATTGATATTTTTAACTGAAAATATAACTATTTCATTTTCTTGTACGAAAATTTAAATTTTTAGTAGAAAATTAATGTTTATAGTTACATTAAATTCATATGTTTTCTTGAAAATTGATTTGTTTGGTCCAAAAATGAACTTATATATTTTTTTCAAATCTTTTGTTTTGTAAAAAATGAATTTTTTTAACTGAAAATATAACAATTCCATTTTTTGGTAAAAACTTATCTTTTTTAATTGAACATACGTCTTTTTTATAGAAAATTAATTTTTATTGTTAAAATCAATTCATCTATTATCTTCAAAAATTAATTTTTTTTAAACTTCTTTTATTATTAAAAATTAGTTTTTTTGAACTAAAAATTTAACTACTCCATTTTTGTTTGAAAATGAATCTTTTTTAGTTGAAAAATCCTGTATTTTATTGAAAGTTTATGTTTTAAGCTAAAAAATTAACTTTTTTGTTAAAAATTGATTTTTAAACAAAAAATTTGACTATTTTTTAATTTTGATAGAATTTGTCTTTTTGATAGAAAATTAATTTTTATTGTTAAAATAAATTAATCTATTTTCTTCAAAAATTAATTTTTTTTTAACTTTTTTTATTGTTTAAAATTAGTTTTTTGAACTAAAAATTTAACTACTCCATTTTTGTTTGAAACTTAATCTTTTTTAGATGAAAATTCCTGTATTTTGTTGAAAGTTTATTTTTTAAGCTAACAAATTAACTATTTTGTTAAAAAATCGTTTTTTATTGTTCTTTTTATTTACTTGAAAATATAGATATTTAATTATTGGTTTAAAATTTATCTTTCTTAGTTGAAAATTCGTCTTTTCTGATAGAATAATATTCTTTTTGGTAAAAAATTCATCTATTTTGTTGAATAATAATTTATTTAGTTAAAAATTTAACTATTCTGTTTAAAATTAGTTTTTTGTTAAAAATTGATTTTTAAACAAAAAATTTAAGTATTTTTTAATTGCTAGTTTATCTTTTGTATTTAAAAAATCGCATATTTTTTGAAAATTAATTTGTTAAAACTATTTTGTGAAAATTCCTTTCTTTGTTTTGGTTCAAAATTAATTTTTTTAACTAGAAATATAACTATTCCATTTTCTGGTAAAAATTTATCTTTTTGTTAATTGAAAATTCATCTATCTTGTTGAAAATTTCCTCTTTTTGATAGAAAATTAATTTTTATTGTTAAAATAAATTCATCTATTTTCTTCGAAAAATAATTTTTAAACAATTTTTTTATTGTTAAAAATTATTTTTTTAAACTAAAAATTTAACTACTCCATTTTTGTTTGAAAATTAATCTTTTTTAGTTGGAAATTCCTTTATTTTGTTAAAAATTAGTTTTTTGTTCTTGTTTTTATTTAATTTAAAATATAACTATTTAATTATTGGCTGAACATTTAATTTTCTTAGTTGAAAATTCGTCTTTTGTGTTGGAATAATATTCTTCTTAGTAAAAAATTCATCTCTTGTTGAATATTAATTTATTTGGTTAAAAATTTAACTATTTTGTTTATAATTAGTTTTTTGTTAAAAATTGATTTTTTTGCTGTAAAATATAAATATATTATTTTGTTTCTAAAATTTATCCTTTTGATTTGAAAATTCGCTTTTTTTTTAGAAAATTTTTTTTCTTGCTTGAAAATTCATAATTCATCATTTATTTTATTCATAATTTATAATTGAAAATTAATTTGTTTGGTTAAAAGTGTACCTACTATTTTTTTGAAAATTCGCCTTTTATGGTAGAAGATTCATCTTCTTGGTGAAAAATTTATCTTTTTGTTTTACAGTTGAAACATCAATTTTTTTTAAATGAAAATTTAACAATAACATTATTAGTTGAAAATTTATATTTTTAATTAAAAATTTATGTACTTTGTTGAAACGTCGTCATTTTTGGTAGAAAATTAATTTTGCTAGTTAAAAATTCCTCATTTAAGTTGAAAATTGACATTTTTGTTAAAAAAAATTTGGTATTAAATTAAATATGTTTGTTTAAAACTTATCTTTTTGTTCGAGCGTCAATTTCTTTAGTTCAAAAATAAAATGGCAAGTAAAATTTATAGCGTTCACGCAAAATGAAAAATTATTCTTATTTTTATAAACGTCAACAAGTTCAAATAATTTTTAAATGCTTTTCAAACTTATCTATACAAATTTTTGAGCATATAGAAACTTTATCGAACTCTAAATTTGCCTAAAAAAATGAGAAGACTTCATCTATCAATTTATCTAAAATCTCCTTATGTTGTAAAATGAAGTAAATGCAAAAAAATTAATTTAATACTTTTTTGAAGTTAATAAAAAATTATAATTGTCTAATTATTCGTGGTCTACAATTTCTTATTTACATATTATATCATAAGATAATTTTATACACGATTACTATATTTTAAATTTCAAAAACAAAATTTTAAAGTCTTGTATAATTGTAATTACGTTATAAATCTACATGCTCAAAAAACTTTTAGGATAGTTTTCAAAAATTAAAAAAACTTGTTTTTACGAGGTTTATAGAAATTAAATTTTATCATAGAAAAAGTGAAAATATTATATTCTTACAAGATTATTCAAAAAATGAATATAAACGACTTGTTTAAAACTCTGATATTTAGGAATTTCTAAAGACTAGGCTTTTTTTTCAATTTTTTTTTTTGCTCGCCTCGATAGTCAACTTTCTTCTTTTAGGAATTATTTTAAATTTCTGAGCAATATTGATAAAAATTTATGTTTTTATCAAAAGGTTATCAAATGTCGAGCAGCTGTTGCTTGGAAGGAAAAGCAGCCGCTATCAATCGAGGAGATTGAAGTGGCTCCACCAAAAGCTCATGAGGTTCGACTAAAAGTTGTGGCTGTTGCTCTCTGCCACACTGATGCTTACACTTTGTCTGGTTTAGACTCTGAAGGAACTTTTCCTTGTGTTCTGGGCCACGAAGGTGCTGGTATCGTCGAAAGCGTTGGCGAAGGCGTTACGGAATTCAAAGCTGGTGCGAATTTCTACTTTTATTTCTACAGAATGCCTCTTTTTCCACCTATTTTCAAGAAAAACCGGGAAATGATAGTGAATTTATTTATTTACCGGGAATTTTACAAATGTTCAGAAGAAAAATCTGTCTAAGTTCGAGTTCAACCTTTTTTTTTAAATAATTAGAGAATTGATATCTTTTTAAATTATGATATCATTTAGTTTACAATGCGTAATTCGAAAATATTTTACTTTAAAAATTGCCCATTTCAGATTATTATTTTTAATCGTACATGTTCAATTAAAATAATTTTAAAATGCAGTCTTGAAGATTAAAACAATTAAAAATTACAAGCGTTTGGAGTTAAATTTTTCGAAAAAAAAACAGTTTTGTTTTATCAACTGTAAAAAGAAACAAATTTATTATTTTAAAATGGATCTTTACTTTAAGTACAAAAAACTAAACAACACTTGATTTGACAAAACGATTCTAAATTTTTAATTCAAACGACTTAGTCATTAAAAAAATGAAAAAGGGGGATTGAAATTTTATAAACAATATTCAACTTAATAATATCTTATTAATAATATATATATTCGTAATACAAGGCTTTCATTAAATTCAAAATATTATTTGAGTCATTAGAATTCTAAAGAGCTTTTAAACTTTTAACGTTACAATTTTAATTGTTCTATATTAAAAAATGCTTAATTTGCAAGTGAAATTGTTAAATTTTGATGTATAAATAACGACTGAATATATATTATTTGTAGAAAAAAATTATTTTTAGTTTTAAGAAATATTTAGTAATTTCTTTTTTATAGTTATATAAACGAAGTGAGTGCATTTTTTTTCAGAACATCTAAAATAATAATGAAAACTAAAATAAAATGAATTGAATTTTCAGAAAATACTGAGAATAAAAAAATCTTTAAAATCTTGCATGTCCTTTTTTTACAGTTTGAAAATTCTTTTAAAGTCTTATACAATATTCTGTTAAAATAATTCTTCAAAATGAAAAATCCTTTTCAATTTTCCTGTGAATTTTAAGAAAATATTTTTATTCTTTTGAAACCTATCACAATTCTTAAAAAGCTTCTGAATTTATTTGTTTTATATCTGAAACAATTTACATTTTGTTTTAATTTAGACTGTGGGGTTTTAATTAATTTTAGATCTTTTAAAAACTTCTAAATATCTCTTAAAATTACTCTTAATTTTTTGTACAAGTAATAAGTGTTCAATTTCCATTAAAAAATTTAAATTGTAAGGCATTTTTGTATAATTTTCAGCATCTTCTAAAAGCTGTAGGAAAAATTCAATCAATTTTAAAAGATATTTAAAAGTTCTATAAAAATATCAAAAATAATTTTTATTCAAACAAAATTTAAAACATTTTCTAGACTTTTAAAGATTTCGAAATATAATTGTAAAGCTTTTTAAGTATGCTTAAACGATATAAAATGAAAATAATGTAACTCCTAATCTAAGAACTATTAGGTTAAAAGAAAATTTAATTTTTCAATTTTTAATATTTCCGGGTTAAAATTAATTAAAATAATATAATTTTGAAATATTTTTTTAAGTTCATTGATTGATTCTTTGATTTAGAGTATTTAAAATGTCAACGTGAATTTATATTTTTGGAACTTAATCTAAATTTTTGCATTTAATTTAAAATTCTTCAATTGAAGAATGTTATTATCTTCCATTTTACACGTGTAAATTATTGATCATTTTAATTGAATGCAAAATTTTTAATTTAAAACCTTTTATACTTAAATTTTGAATGTTTAAAATTCAAGATTTTTAATTTGAATGGTTTAATTTTTTGCTTGAAGCTTCAACTATTTTGTCGAAAATTAAACTTTTCGGATTAAAAATTCAACTGTCTTTAAAAAATTCTTCTTTTTGGCTCAAACATTTTAAAAATAGTGTTATTGTGCTCTTAGTCACATTGTTTGGTTGTAAATTCATATTGTTCGGTAAAAAGAAAGTCATCTTTCTTGGTTAAAAACAACTTTTTTGTTGAAAATTCACCTGACTTATAAAAAAATTCGTATTTTCACTAAATAATTCATTTATTTGATTTTTGGGTGAAAACTTAATATTTTTTCTTTGAAAATTCATCTTTTTGGCTTGAACTTCCCTGATTTGGTTAAAAATTCATTTTTAAATAAAATATTTTGTTAAAAAATCAACTATTTTTTTGAAAGTCATATTTTTTAGTCGAAAGTTCAACTTTTTTTGGACATACATCCTTTAAGATTAAAAATTCATCTTTTTTTGGTAGTAAACTAGTTTTTCGTGGTTGACGATAAAATCTTTGTTGAAAATTCGTCTTTTTTTATTAAAAATGCATCTTTTTTGGTAAAAGAGTAATCTTTCTTGAATGAAAACGGTTTTTTTTTTGAAAATTCAACTTTTCAGATTGAAAATCCAAGTGTGTTCTTAAAAAATCTTCTTTTTGGCTGACAAATTTTTCAAACAGTGTTATTGTACTTTTCGTGTTCTTTTTTGGTTTAAAAGTCTAGTAATATATTCTTGATTTAGAATCTATCTCCTTTGGTTTAAAAATTCTAATAATTAGTTGAAAATTATATAACTTTCATGAAAACTCAACTATTCTGGATAGAAAATTCGTCTAAAAAAATTTCAAACAGTATTGTACTCTGAGTCTTTTTTGTTGGTTAAAAAGTCTACTAGAATATTCTTGGTTGGGAATGCATCTCATTTGGTCTAAAAATATAATATTTGGTTGAAAATTACATTATTTTGATGAAATTTCAACTTTTTTGTTAAAAAGTCACCTTTTTTGGTCGTAAATTCAACTATTTTGGATAGAAAATTCGCCTCTGTTAATTAAAAATTAATTTTTTGTTAAAAACTCATCTTTCTTTTTTGAAAAATAAATTTTTTTGTTAAAAATTCGACCTTTTGTTCATAAATTTATTTATTTTTCTTAAAAAATTAACTTTTTAATTGAAAATTCATCTCTTTTTTGTAGTAAATATTTTTTTGGTTCACAATTCATCTCTTTTTAGTAGGAAATTTTTGTTGGTTCAATATTCAAGTATTTTATTTTGAATGCTTTTTTTATTATATTATATATTTTTTGCTCAAAATTCATCGTTTCTATGTTAAAAGATCAACTACTTTGTTAAAAATTAATTTTGTGATTAAAGATTCATCTGGACTTAGACATTTTTTAATGTTCGGTTAAAAATGTTTTTTGTTGTTTGGTAATAGTTAGTTATTTATCTGAAATTTCATCTGTTTTAACTGTTTAAAATTCGTATTTTTTGGTTAAATTCGACTTTTTTATTTATAATAAAAATATTTTTATTTTAAATGTAAACTATTATATTTTTTGTTGAGAATTCATCTTGTTTGGTTCAAAATTGAACTACTTTGTTAAAAATTTCTTTCTTTGAAGATTTATCCTTTTATTTAAAAATTTCTTTCTTTGAAGATTTATCCTTTTATTTAAAAATTGTACTTCTCTTTGAAAATTTGTTTGATTTTTGGTGAAAATTATTTTTTTTATTGAAGATTTAACTATTTGGTTGAAAACTCGTATTCGTTGAGAATTAATTTCTTTTAATTTAAAAACTCATCTTTTTTTGGTATAAAATTAATCTTTCTTAGTTTAAAATAAACTTTTTTATGGGAAAATTCTTCTTTTTGGCTTGAAAATGCAACTGTTTGGTTTTAATTTAAATATCAATCGTTTTGTTTGAAAATTCAACGATTTATTTGTAAATTGAACTTATTACTTAAAACTGCATTATATTATAAACTTGAAATCAAAAGAATTTCATATTGCATTAAATATGCCATCCACATTAATTTTATATAAAATAATTTCCTCTTTTATTTTCCTATTTTTAATAATAATATCACCCTATTTCCCCTATTTGGATATCATTTTGTAAAAGAAAACTTACCGGGAAAAATGATTAAAATCCGGAAAATGAAATGATTTTTTAAAATATATTTTTAAGGCGATCATGTGGTTCCACTCTACATTCCTCAGTGCGGTGACTGCAAATTCTGCAAGTCTCCGAAGACAAATCTCTGTAGTAAAATTCGCATCACCCAAGGAAAGGGACAGATGCCTGATGGCACCTCTCGGTTTACCTGCAAGGGCCAAACTCTAGCCCATTTCATGGGATGCTCAACTTTTTCTGAATATACTGTTGTCGCTGATATTTCTCTCGCTAAGGTAATGTACTCAAATTACTGTAAATATTCATGTCATTTTAGTATTTAGGCCTTTTTTCAGGTTTTATAATGACTGAAAATTTCATTAAAAACCGGAAATTTACTTCTGATCGTAGCCATTAAAATTTTAAAACAAAATATAAGAATCCTTAAGTAAAGAAGATTAATTTTCAAACAAATAGTTTCATTTTCCGTTAAGTTTTCAACATCGGCATATGAATTTAAAACGAGTAATTTTTCTACGAAAGAATTAAAATTTCAAACAAATAGTTCATTTTTAACCAAAAATGATGACTTTTTCGTTAAAAATGCAACTGTTTTTTTTTTAATTCAAAATATTTGGAATAAAATTGACTTGTTTCAAAATTTATATTTTCTTGGAACGTCAACTCAAATCTTTTTTGGATTTTGAAACAGATGATTTTTTAAATTAAAAAGACAAACTTTAAAAAAAAATAGTTGAAAGAGTCGAAACATCTCAAAAACACTGAATTTTGAAACAAATGCTTAAATTTTCAACTAAAAATTATTAATTTACAACTAAAATGATGATTAATTGACTGAAATACTTGAATTTTTAAATAGCAAGATTAATTTTCAAAGAAGATTAATTTGCAAATAAAAAGATAATTTTATACCAAAAAATGAATTTTTTAAACAAAATATGTGGATTTTCAAAGGAACAGTAAATTTTTTATGAAAAAAAAACAACAAATTTTCACCCATATTGTTGAGTTCTGAACTAGAAATGATTAATTTTTAACCAGAGATGTATTTTCAATTAAAATTATGAATTCAAAAATTCCCTGCTTTTTAAAATGCGACTATTTGGTTTAAATTAATGTATTTAGTTGAGAATAATTTTGGGTAGAAAATTAATCTTTTATGTTGAAAATTTAGTTATTTGGTTGAAAAGTTTTTTTTTTATATAAAGCTAATGTTTCTGGCCAAAAATGCAACTGTTTGGTTTAAAATTCACCTTTTTTGTTTGAGAATTCAACCATTTTGGTTCAATTCAAATGTTTTTGATTTAAAATAATCCCCTTCTATTGGCTAAGATATTAATTATTATCAAAATATCAAAAAAGATCAAGTTTCTACAAGAAATGGAACACATAGTTCAATTTTCAATCAAAGAAATTAATTTTTAACTAAAAACTGTTTAAAAATCATACTTTTGGCACAAAAGATCAACGAATTGGTTGTAGATAAACGTTTTTCTAGACTTTTTTTATTGAAAATGTATAGTTTCGGGTTTAAAACTAAACTTTTTTGTAAAAAATCTGTTATTTTTGCTTGAAAATTCAACAATTTTGTTAAATCTTTTTTTCATCCTTGACTGAAGGATCTGAATAGTCAAAAAAGGAAATCGATTAAAATTAATTGTACAAATATGGCAAAACACTATAACATCAAATGTAATTTTAATTAATTAAAATGAGAAGTAAATTATTTAAAAAAATTTTTTTTTTTGTTAAAGATATTAATATCAGCGAAAAATTCATCTCATTGGTTGAAAATTCAAATTTGGTAAAAAACTGAACCGCTGCATTAAGAATTGATTTTTCATGGTTCAAGATTCACAATTTTAGTTGAAAATCCATCTCTTTGGATGGAAATGTACCTATTTTGCTACAAATTCGTATTTTTGTGGTAAAAATTTAACTGTTTTGGTAGAAAATTTATCTTTTTTGTAGAAAATAAATATTTTTTAGATGAAAGTTCAACTGTTTTGTGTAAAATTCGCCCTTTTGGCTTGAAAATTCAAGAATTTGGTTGAAAATTTTTTGAAAACCCACTATTTTGTAACAAACATATTTTTTTTTGAATTCACCAGTCTTTCATTTGAAATCGAAATATTTTTGATAAAAAATTCAACTGCTTGTTTAAAAATGTATGTTAAATTTTTTTTGGTTCAAAATTTATCAATTTAGTTGAATTATTGTCTTTTTTGGTAGAAAATTAATATTCTTGGATTAAAAATCATGCTTTTCGTTGAAAATTCAACTATTTTGCTAAAAATTGAACTATTTTGTTGAAAATTCATCTCGTTAGTTGGAAATGTACTTATTTTGTTAAAGATTCGTAATTTTGTGTTAAAAATTCAATTACTTCGTTAGAAAATAAAACTTTTTTTGTTGAAAATTCCTATTTTCGGATTGAAAGTTCAATAATTTTTTTTGTAGCAAAATCAAAAATCGCATTTTCTGGTTCAATTCAACTGTTTTTCGTTTCAGATAAAAATATTTTTTCTTTGCAACAATAACTACTACATTTTTCGTTATTATTTTTTTTTTTAAGTTGAACTGGAATCTTAATCATTTTAATTATTAAAATGTTTAGGAAATATTTCAAATTGGTATCATCAAAACGAAGCGTCTTGTTTTCTAATGTTTTGAATTTCCGTTTATGATTCTTAAAAAATGAATCGGAACATTTTAAAAAGAAGGAAAAGGGGAAAAGTGGGTCAAACTTCTCGATTATTAATTTTATTAAAATAAAAATTATTAAAATTATTAAATTAAAGGTGAAAAGGTAAACTTAAATCATATTTTGTTTATTTTGAACTTATAATTTTCAATTTAAATGACAAATCTTCAATAAAAAAAAGTTTGTTAATAAAAGAGTTTAACTTTTAAGCAGGTAATTGAATTTTTATATAAGTAAGTGAATCCTTAACCGACCAAAATTATTTTAATAATTAAATTTAATAATTTTGGTCGGTTACGGATTCATTTACTTATTTAATAATTTAACTATCTGGTTAAAATTTAAACTCTTTTATTAAAAATTAAATTTTTTCGTGAAGATTTGTCATTTTAATAGAAATATATAAGAACAAAGTAAACAAAATATTTTTTAAGTTTACCTTTTCACCTTGAATTTGAAAAATCTCCTTAAACATTTATAATCGAGAATTTTAACCCAATTTTCCCCTTTTCCATTTTTTTACAATGTCCCGATTCATTTTTTAAGAATCATAAACAGAAATTCAAAACATTAGAAAAAAAGGCGCTTCGTTTTGATGATACCAATTTGAAATATTTCGAAAATATTTTAATCATTGAACTTATTAAGATTCCAGTTTAACTTTCAAAAAAAAAAAAAATAATAACGAAAAATGTAGGTGTTAATGTTCCAAAGAAAAAATATTTTTATTTGAAACTAAAAACAGTTGCATTCAACCAGAAAATACGATTTTTGATTTTACTAGAAAAACAATTATTGAACTTTCAACCCGGAAATAGGAATTTTCAACAAAAAATGTTTTATTTTGTAACGAAGTAATTGAATTTTTAACACAAAAATACGAATCTTTAACAATATAAGTACATTTCCAACTAAAGAGATGAATTTTCAACAAAATAGTTCAATTTTTAGCAAAATAGTTGAATTTTCAATGAAAATCGTGATTTTTAATCCAAGAACATTAATTTTCTACCAAAAAAGACGAATATTCAACTAAATTCATGAATTTTGAACCAAAAAAATACTTTTTTAACAAAGTAGTTTGATTTTTAACCAAAAATATAAATTTTTAAACAAGTAGTTGAATTTTTCACACAAAAAAATGAATTCTTAGCGAAAAATGTAGTAGTTGATATTGCAACCAAAAAATATTTTAATTTTAAATGAAAAACTGGTGAATTCAACAAAAAAATATTTTTGTTACAAAATAGTCGTTTTTCTTTAATTAAAAAGCTTTTTCAGTATGGAAAAAAATGTTAACCAAATTCTTGAATTTTCAAGCCAAAAGGGCGAATTTTCTAACAAACAGTTGAACTTTCACCTAAAAAAATTTATTTTCGACAAAAAAAGTTGAATTTCCTACCAAAACAGTTGAATTTTTTCAACAAAAATATGAATTTTCAACAAAAAAGGTAAATTTTCAACTAAAGAGATGGATTTGAAAATTTTGAATCTTGAACCCTGAAAAATCAATTCTTAATGCAGCGGTTCAGTTTTTTACCAAATTTGAATTTTCAACCAATGAGATGAATTTTTCGCTGATATTAATATATCTTATAAAAAAAATTAATGTTTAAATAATTTAGTTCTCATTTTAATTAATTAAAATTACATTTGATGTTATAGTGTTTACGAGATATGTATAATTAATTATAATCGATTTTATTTTTTGACTACTCAGATCTTTCAGTCAAGGAAGAAAAAAGATTTGACAAAATTGTTGAGTTTTTAAGCCAAAATAACGGATTTTTTACAAAAAAGTTGAATTTCAAACCCGAAACTATGAATTTTCATCAAAAAAGTCTAGAAAAACGTTTATCTTCAACCAATTCGTTGATTTTGTGTGCCAAAAGTATGATTTTTAAACAGTTTTTAGTTAAAAACTAATTTCTTTAATTGGAAATTGAACTATGTATTCCATTTTTTGTAGAAACTTGATCTTTTTTTGATAGTTTTATAATAATTGATATTTTAACTAATAGAAGGGGATTATTTTTAATTAAAAACAGTTGAATTGAACTAAAAAGGACGAATTTTCAACAAAATGGTTGAATTCTCAAAAAAGAAAGATGAATTTTGAACCAAACGGTTGCATTTTTAAACAAAAACATTAACTTCCTATATAAAAAGAATTTTTCAACCAAATAACTAAATTTTCAACATAGAGGATTAATTTTCTACCCAAAATTGTTCTTAGCTAAATATATCAATTTAAACCAGATAATCGAATTAAAAAAATCCATTTTTTGGTAGAAAATTATCTTTTTATTTGCAAGTTAATCTTCTTTGAAAATTCATCTTTGTGTTTGAAAATTCAAGTAGTTTAGTTAAATATTTATCATTTTAGTTGAAAATTGATATTTTTAGTGGAAAATTTAAGCATTTGTTTCAACATTCAGTGTTTTTGAGATTTTTCGAATCTTTCTTGGATAAAAATTGCAACAAGTCAATTTTCTTCGAAATATTTTGAATTAAAAAAAAACAGTTGCATTTTTAACGCAAAAGTCATCCTTTTTGGTTAAAAATGCAACTATTTGTTTAAAAATTTAAGTTTGTCGTAGAAAAATTAGTCATTTAAAAGTCATATGTCAATGATGAAAACTCAACCGAAAATGCAACTATTTGTTTGAAAATTAATCTTCTTTACTTAAGGATTCTACTATTTTGTTTGAACATTTTATTTGCATCACTTTGTTAAGAAATCATTTTTGTGTTGAAGATTCATACTTTTAGTGTAATTTAACTATTTTGTTGAAAATTTATCTTTTTTAATTGAAAATTCAACTGCTGCGGTAAAAGTTGAACTGCTTTATTGAATTTTTTTCTGAATAAATTTTTATCTCTGGTTGAAAATTTAACTATTTTCTTGACATTTTTTTGCGGAAAATTAATACTGTCTGGTTAAAAATTCCATTTCTGTACAGAAAATTTATCTTTTGGCTTGAAGGTTGAACAATTTATGTGAAATTTTTTTTTCCTGTCTGAAAAATATTTACTTATTCAAAACTTGTTTTTTGGTTTTAAAATCCATTTTCTTAAAGGAATTTCCTCTTTTTTGGTTGAAATATCAAATATTACACGTTTTCAAAAAAGAAATTATCTTTCTCGGTTGAAAATTTAATTATTGTATTAAAAATTAAATTATTTTATTGACAATTCAAGTACTTTGTTAAAAAATCATGTTTAATGATAGAAGACATTTTTGTTTGTTTGTAAAGAATAATTAAAACTATTGAATGTTTTCATTTTTAATCTGAAATATTGTTTTATTTAGTTTATAAATGATCGTATGTTAAAAATATCACAAGCATGTATTCCCTTAAATACAACAAATTTCCATTTCCATTTATTTTTAAAAATTTTGTTGTTTTGATTAAAAAATTCATTTGTTTTAGCAGAAATTACATCTTTCTTGGATAAAAATTCTACTTTTTGGTGGAAAATTAAACTATTTTGTGAAAGTCATACTTTTTGGTAAAAAATTATACTGTTTTGTTGAAAATTGAACTATTTCGTAGAAAATTTACTTTTGGTTAAGAATTTATTTTTTGGGTTAAAAAATAAACTGAAACATTTTGTGGATAAAAGTTGAACTTTAAAAAAACAATTTGTCGTTTTTGTTAATTAGAAATTGATATGTTTTAGTAGAAAATTTCATCTTTCATGGATAAAAATGCATCTATTTGGTAGAGAATTCAAATATTTTATTAAAAATTCGTCATTTTTGGTTAAAAAATTCATCTGATATTTTTTGGATAAAAGTGCAACTTTTTGGAAGAGAATTCAACAATTTTGTTTAGAAGTCAAACTTTTTGGTTAATAATTCGTCCTTTTGTATTGAAAATTCATTTTTTTCATAAAAACTTATTTCTTGCTTCAAAATTCATATTTTTGATCGTGAAAAGTCAATTAAAATCTTTTTTTAACGGAAAATAAAATTATTTTTTTGAAAAATAATTTTTTTTATTTAAAATTCGTCTATTTTAGTAAATATTAATTTTTTCAAATGAAAATGCAGTTTGTTTGTTAAAAATTCTTCTTCTTTGCTTGAGTGTTCAACTATTTTGTTTGAAAGATTTGGTTTAATCAGTTTGTTAAGAAATCTTTTTTTGCTTTTAAATATTTATATTTTTAATTAAAGATTCCTGTCTCATTAAAAGTTTAACTATTTTATTACAAATTAATCTTTTTTGATTGAAAATTAATTTTTTTTATGGAAGGCTTGTCTTTAGTTAAAAATTTAACTGTTTAATGGAAAAACCTTTTCTTGATTTAAAATTAATTGTTTTTGGTAAAAATATAATTTTATTAATTCGAAATTTTATTTTTGGTTGTTTAAAAATGCATCACTTTCGAGAAAAATTAATTTTTTGCTGAAGTCATATTTTTTCTTTGAAAATTTAGTTATTGTATAGAAAGTTCGCCTTTTTCGTTTTCAATTTCTTTTCTTTTTGTACGGATTTTATCTTTTATGATTGAAATATAAACTTTAACGCCTTTTTGTTGTCAATTTATGGTTTCAGGTTGAAAATTAAAGTATTTTGTTAAAAAGCCATCTTCTATAGTAGAGAAGACATTTTTTTGTATAAGATAAATTAATTAATTTGACAATTTAAAATTTTTAGCTGAAAAACTTTTTTATTTCGTTTATTAAAGTTTCTATGTTAAAAGTATTACAAGATTAAAATGCTGTAAACAATTTCTGGAAATCCTAATTAATAAATAATTTCTCAAATAAAAAAGATTGATCCAACTGCTCCATTGGACAAAGCCTGTTTGCTCGGATGTGGAGTGCCAACTGGATACGGTGCAGCTCTAAATACAGCTAAAGTAGAACCAGGAAGTAGTTGTGCAATTTGGGGATTAGGAGCTGTCGGTTTAGCAGTTGCATTTGGTTGCAAAACTGCTGGAGCTTCGAGAATAATCGGTATCGATATTAATCCCGACAAATTTGAACAAGGTTCGTACAAAAATCATCAAAATATGTATTTTCAAATTTTTTAGCTAAATATGTATCATAAATAAATTCCTGTTAAATTTTTTTCAGCGAAAAAGTTCGGATGTACCGAATTTGTGAATCCCAAGGATCACGTGAAACCGATTCAGGAAGTCTTGATCGAAATGACTGACGGCGGTCTCGATTATACTTTCGAATGCGTTGGAAACGTTCAAACCATGGTAATTAAAGTGATGAAATTAACATTTTATTTTTCAATTTTACTAGGAATTTAATTTAAAAATCCGGGAATTTACTTCGGATCGTGGGAAAATTCAAGTTTTCAATATTTTAATGATTTTGCTCAATTTAGAAAAGTGATTTCTACTTTATCTTCAGTAGCCTATTTTTCAGATTATCTTAGTTTAGTTTAATTAAATCATAGTTTATTATTGAGTTTTTATTCTTTTTCAATATAAGAAAAAACTTTTGCAATCTTTTGGGATTTTTGTTAAAGAAATATAATTTCATTTGAAACGGGGAATTTTCGATATGTAACGCGAATTTTTTTAAAGAATTATAAATCGGATTTAGAAGAAAGGATTTAAGAAATCCCTGTTCCAAGTCAGAACTCGTCACAATTTAAAAGTTCCATCTCCGAATTAAAAAAAAAAGAAAGTACTTTTGTTAAAAAATAATTTTTTTGTTTAATGATTCATCTCCTTTTCAAAATGTAACTACGTTATTGAAAATCTTTTTTTTTTATTTTAATTATTCCAGTAGAAAATTTAACTATTTTGAAGAATAGTCATATTTTTTATCAAGCATTATAATTTTAATAGAAAATTCAACTAATCTATTTTTGGTTGAAAATTTATCTTTTTTTTTAAAGTTCAACTATTTGGTAGAAAATTGATATTTTTTATTTTATAATCAAACTAATTGTTTGGAAACTTATGTAATTTGTAGAAAACTCGTATTTTTTTGTAAAAAATTAATCTTTATGATTAAAAATTCATCATTTTGGTAGATATAAATTTCACTTATTCCAGTTGAAAAATCATCATTATAGTTAAAAATTCATTAGCTTGGTTGAAAATTAATTTCTCCTACTGAAAATTTAACTGTTACATTTTTTTATTGAAAATTGATCTTTCCTATTTTAAAATTTAACAATTTGACTTAGCATTTGTCTTTTTTAATTAAAAATTCAACAATTTCGATGAAAATTCGCGTATTTTGTTGAAAAAACGATTATTTTGTTGTTGTAAAAAATGTTCTTTCCCTTTGAAAGTTAGTCTCCTTGTTTAAAGATTCTACTTTTCAGTTAAAAATTCATCTCTTAGGATGGAAATAAAATTACTTGGTACTCTTATGTTAAAATTTGATTTTTTTAATTGAATATTCATCATTGAAATTAAATATTTA
>JAAAKG020029215.1:3071-19723 GCA_010014905.2 Druon quercuslanigerum | reverse complement strand
TTATTGAATCTGCGGTGGTTTCGTAAGCCTTGTTTACCCCCACTACGGGAGTTTCGGGACCTGTATATACGACCGTGATCTGTATTAACTCTATGGCACTAAACCCATCGACGTAAAGAAATGGACCGATAACGCTGTGGGGAGAACGAAAATGGGCTCTAGAGAGAGAAAAAACATATGAGATGCAGATCTGTCTCTTTCTATTCCAAGACTGTCAAATGAATCGAAGGCCCCGGATATTGCCTTAATATTCTGTCTGGTTAATTTTTTAAAAACAATTATTAAAAATACATTAAAAATTGGTAGTTATAAAAAGTTGAATTTTAACCTTAAATTCTTTTCGGGGATACCACCATTTTAAATATTTCTTACACTAAATAATAATTAAATAAATTCCGAAAGATACAATAAACCATAAACGTCACATTACTGGGGCATATCCGGTAATAAGTAATCTTCTGTGCTTTATCAAACTTCACGCAACGAAAATGCTCTCGACCAATCAGCTTTATCTAGACAGACAGGTCAACATCTCATATCTCTTTTCTCTCTCAAGATCCCATTTCCGTTCTCCCCACAGCGTTATTGGTCCATTTCTATATGTCGATGGCTAAACCGCGCTGTCAGCCATCTGAACACCTGTCAAAGCAATGTTTTGCTTTGCGATATTAGACCAAATAATTGTTAATAAGCAAACTAATTCGAATAATATTTACCTAATTTTCCACTGCCTTCCATTTAAAAGTGCGTACTGGTCACTTAGAATGAAATTATAACTTCTTAATGCAAGTTCCAAATGTTAGGCTAGTCATGGCCGACGACATTTTAACTAAAGCCGGGATGTATAGAAAATGTCATGACCGTCTACATATACAATTGGGTATTTTCACTTTAACCACCAGCCAACCAAATGCATTGAACAAAACTTTATTTCTGTAAGTTCTTTTTAATTCATAATAATTATCATCATTTTATTATTTCATGAAATATTAATTAAAGAATAAAAAAGCCATTAGAAATTTCATTGAACTCTTGAGTCTTTCAGCCTTATGCATTATGCATCTCGCCATATTTCAGATCTTAACTTGACACCACGACTGTCCTAAGTTGATTATTTCCTAACATCTCCAGCGCGGCGCTAGTTGTCCCATCACTCCATGTTTTTGAATAGAGAGCAATAGGCCTAGATTATTTTTTTTTATTTTTTTAGTAAGCAAAATGTTTTTTTCATACAAAAAATTATTTAAATGAAGACAATGTTACTCATTTAACATTTCGAAACAGTTTTCCAATCATTTTCTAAGTATACTAAAGACAAAATATTATTTATATAGTCGTACAATAATTCTGGCAAAGTCGAATATCTCTTAGATTTGAATTAGAATAAAAAGTAAAGCAAAGAAAAAATTCCCGATGAAAACTTTGAATTGTATAGAGTTTAAAGTTACTTATTAAATTGAAATAAATTTATATTGGAAAAAATGTTATGTAATAATCAGTGAAAAATAGAAAAAATGATTGCTGTAATTTCTCTCTTTAAAACTTTATCTTCATATCTATGATAGTAGAGTGTGCACCTAGGCAGTAGAGTTGAACTTTATACAAGGGTCCAAAATCCACTTCTTAGTTGAACGTGGTTTTTAACTGAATTATTGTCACTCTTTTCTTTCACTTTTCTTTAACATCTCAATCACTTCTTCCTCCTTGCTGTCACTTTACGTGCCGCTCATCACAGTACAATAATGTGCTATTTTACTGCCGCCCCACGGGCAGATAAAGTGCGCTTTTTCTGCCTATTTCAGATAAAACAATGTCTTTAAAACCAAGCTGTTAAAACTTGGTTCTAATTACATCTTGAAAGTTTTATAAAATTATAATTTATATTTGTTTCCCTAAAAAATAAATTTCTGCGTAAAATGCTACTTACTCAACACATTATTTTTAAATTTTTTTACCTATTTTTATATTATATGTTCTCAAATAAAAATTTAATTCTATTGCAATTACATTAAATTGAATATATTCAATTGTTTAAGACGGTAAGTACTCGCTAAACCCTAAAATGGCAAATTTGAATCTGGTATTAACTTGCATACCATAAAAAATATTTCACGAAATTCTTTTTATAATTTAAAAATACAAAAATTATTTATTGTGTTTTCAGAAATAGAAAGAAATATTTTTAACTTTTTATTTTAATTCAAATAGAGAATACCTTAAGTATGAGTTCCTGTCATCCCTCCCCTTGCGATACATTGTCAAAACTGAAAAAGTTTTTGGATTTTGTTTTTCTCGAAAACAGTGGGTTTCTGTGAAAATTCATGAAAACACAAAATGTTTAGGACATCATTGCCCGAATTTTATCTCATCGGGTTGATGTTATAGGACCGTAAGTTCCAAAAGCAGGTGGCGCTGAAATCGCCAAAAAAGCGTTTTCACGCTATATGACGGCCAAACAATGTTTTTGGAAACGTATTTTAAATAAAAAAAACATAATACTAATGAAGAAGATAATAACAATGGAACTGCCAATTTTTATTCATAAAACTATTGTTAAATGAAGACATTATTGATTCGTGATCATTTGAAATAACTTCAGCTTCATCATATGTTTATATTTACATATTTTTGGATATTCCGCATGCTATAATTTAGAACTAATACATCGTAGAGAAAAAAAGTTCTTATAAATTTTTTATCTTTTTTAACGATGAAAAACTTTCATACGTGAAGTGCAGTTCAAAAAACCTTTTTTGGCCGTCATATAGCGTTAAAACGCTTTTTTTGTGACTTCAGCGCCACCTACATTTGGAACTTACGGTCCCACAACATCGACCCCATAACTTAAATTGTGGGGAATCATGTCACGAATATTTTTTGTTCTTAAGAATTTTCACAGAAACCCACCGTTTTCGGGAAAAACAAGATCCAAAAACTTTTTGAGTTTTTACGAAGTTTCGCAAGGGGAGGGTTGACGGGAACTAGTGCTCAAGGTTTTCTCCCCCCTCCCCAGCAATTAATTCCAAAAAATGAATTGGAACATTTTTTCCGCTAAATTCGACAGATTGACTGTTAAAATAAGACGCGAACCTCCAATGTAAGTAATATTAGCAATAAATCTTTAACTTTCATTTTTAAATTACTTTGCTTTTTCCTTTTCTAAATTAGTTTTGCCTCTCCTATTTAGTTAAAAAAATCTATTGCATAATCTGATTGATAATCTATTGTATCTAATATGACCCCAAGCGTATTATAACCATAGAGTTAATACAGATAGAGGCGACAAGCCATAGGCCGCTCCACGGGGTGAAGCTGACATAGGAACTTCCGGTAACAAATCTGACTTCCGTGACAGGCCGATCTAGGGTCCTTTCTAGGTCCTTTTAAGTTATACAGTTTCTCATTCTAGTGGATTTCGAAGTTATTAATGTGCCAGTACTGAATCTGGAAAACTCATCATGTAAAATCATTTCTCAAGGTCAGGGGACATGAGTACCCGCTTGAAGATATTTCCATAGCCTCTTTTCACAATAACTCCTCTGAAAACATCTTCTTTTGCATACTACATAAACCTAAAGCGATACTCATTAAAAGGTGTATTCGATCTTTAATTTTTCAGTACACTAAGTCTACGAAACAAAAAAATATACACAGTGACAAGAGTGGTAAAAATGTAAGTGCCCGCACGCTCGCTTTGTGAATTTAGTTCTGCCAGGAGGCACTCACGGCGCATTGGTCGCTCCATAAGCAGCCATATTGCCAAAATTTGTTTCCACTATTTAACATGTACCTTCACCCCCGTGGGGCGCTCTGTAAGCGGGACCGTCCATCTCAACTTCGCTGAGAGAGAAAAAGACAGAACGCGTCAGGTTCTCTTTTCTGTCTTTATCGCACATCGACGTATGAACTTGGAGAGTGGGGAGTGGCATAAGAGTGGGGTGACTAGTCGAGTCTTTCTTATTCTCTTTCTGTCTCTACACGGGGACGGTTTCCAAGCTGGCTTCTTGCCTCTATCTGTATTAACTCCATGATTATAACTGAGCCACAGCAAAGCGTGGCGGCCTCTGCTGGTTTGTTTATAAAAATTGTTTAAATAATGCTTCCGAGCAGCAATTTTTTTCTAACCTTCTGAAAACTTTTGCTCTATAGTAATTACACTGAGGCTCTTCTTTTGTCAATTAGCAGATATTACAAAAACTGATACATATAAAAATATTGTTTACTTTGTTGTTAAATAAAAAAATTTGGTTTAGCCAAATCGAAATTCTCGCACCGACTCGATATGCGCGAAAGCCTTACGGGCAATTAAAAAAACTCGTAAAAATCCGTTGAAAATTGGGTTGTAGAGATTTGTCCACAAAAAGTACTTTTGGCTAGACTGCGCGTCCGCTAGGAATTGGTACCACCCTAGTGTGCACTGTGCGTCAATCAGCAGCATATTTTAACAACAAAAATCATTTTGCTTGTCATCTTATATATTTTTTCTAAGGAACCAAAATGATTTTTCATTCACAAACTTGGTCCCTATTAAAAAAATCATCCCCAGAGGCTACAGCTACCAAATAAAAAATACCATAAAGATACAAAGATACCAAGATACAATAAAGACAATAAAGACAATAAAGACAATATGGGAAAGGGAATCACATAGTTATGATCCTGAACGAAGGCGACGATCGGGTTCCTGAAAATTCCTCCTCTTTCGATTTTAGGGCAGGATACTTACCCCGTAAGCGTAAGATTTCGGGGGATATCGTGGAAGCGGCGGAATGAGTCTGGTGGCCAAGTTGGAGGGTAGTTCTCTAAAGTTCACTCTCTTACCCCCCTTTAACCGTTGCTTCTCCCTTCTAATTAAGAGAGCCGCCTGCATGCCGCTTATTCATTTACAACATTTAGAGTCACAAAATTATTCTCCCGACGACGTCTTTTTCTTCATGACAAAAAACTTCAGATATCCTCTCGTATTCGTCTAATTTTGTCTCCAAAATTAATTCGATACTCGATGCTCCTCAGCTTCCTCTCTAATCCTAATTTTCATTTTCAGACTGATTGAGTCTCGGTTCGCGGGTAAGCGGACGTAGAAACGTGGGCCAAACAGCACTCATTTTTTCATCAAGTTCCACATGACGCATTACGCATCGTCCAAGCGAATCCACCAAACATCTTGTCTAGACTAGTTTTATGTGTTATCCTAATTTCTATAATCATTCCCATGATTCGTCGATTCGCTTCGATAAATAAACCAAAACTCCGAGCGTCATCGTGCCGTCAAAATGACGACCCATTTGGTGCATTTTCTCAAGAGCTACTGGAATAAAGCTCGAAATAATTATCGCCACTCCTTTCTTGAGGACGTGGGTTACAGACTATAAACAGAAAAAATATTGTATTAAACTAATAATAAAAAGGCCAGTCGCTGAGATAAGAGATAAGAAAATTTAAAAAGAGGTGGAACAAAAAGACATTCCTTCATGCGATAAGAGTTATTTTTAATGTTCCTCACGAACCTCGTGAACGGAACGGTTACAGAATTGCTAGACCGTAGGCTTAAATTGACCGTTACGTTTATGTGGTCCGCTAGGGACGAAATTTCCAAACTTCAGAGTGGCCGTTACAGTGCCACAGATAACAAAAAGTTACGGTAACAAAATAATTTTGGTAGACCGTTTAATTGTAAACAAATTTTAAAAAGGATTAAAATATTGCCTAGCGGGACTAGTGAACGGAACGGTACCTTGTGGTCACTTTTCGGTCCGGCATTTGTGTAACCGTTCTGTTCAAATGGTCCGCTCGGGTTAAATTTAAAAAAATATTTTACCGCATCTGCAAGATAATTAAATGAAATGATTTAGAAAAATAATAAATTTTAACATTTTTTGAAGCAGTTATGTAATTTTTTCAGCAGATACGGTTTTATAATTTATAGATCAGAAGAGACAACATTTTCACTCATTTCCCTGTTTTTTCCTGGGCCATGAAAATTTTTCACAGCTATTTAAATTAAAACACTCGAACTCTTAGAGCTGAATTTTTTTTATATTTGAAAAATTTAAATTAAAAAATTTGAATCAAGAACAGTGTCTACCCGACGGATAATTTTTAATTTCCGGTTGACTTCCCGTAAATTAATCATTTAATTATTCACAAGCTGATGAACGTGCAATATTTTATTGTCTGTTATTCACTTCTAAGGTAAAATCAAAAATTATATTTTTTATTAATTAATATCCGGATAAAATAATTCAATAATAATAAAATATTTTGGGATCTAATTTTTAATTGTTTAAGTCATTAAAACTGCATTTTATAATACAAAATTCTAAAAACTTTACAAGTAAAACATTTTAGAATTACGTATTGTAAACTAAATGGTTTCATAATTGAAAAAGTTAACAATTAAACTTAAAGCCAAGTGACAAGTGGGCCACGTGACCAGATTCCTACCTTACCGATACTAAATAGGAAGGACTGCTTTTTATTTTCAACTCAATGTGGCGCTTCGTGTCAAAGTAAGTTAGGAATTTAGAAAATTGTCGGTAAGGTAGGAATCTAGTCACGTGACCCACTTATTACATGGCCTTAAAATTTTGAAAAACTGAAAGCGACCACCCTGAAACTTCAAAATTCGTATCAAATAGAAAAGCGTGACCGAGTTTAAAAACCCTGCTTTGCTTTCTTCCATAGTTTGACAAAAATAATAAAAACATTCTGTCGCCCCTTCATAAAATTAATTTAAAAAATGTTCCTCACATCCAAAATAAATTATTTTATATTTCAGAACCACGTATCTGAAAATGATCTATTTTTTGAAAAACGAAGTTTCATCTTCAAATTCACTCCTAGATTGTATTTACAAATTTTTCATTCTGCATTGCAAAAGGTGAAAAAATTGAAAGAGTGCTCTTGGATTAAATATTTTTAAAATGCGTTGTGGCTTCATGATAGGAAATCCGCCTACCGGCGAACCTGGAAGACGATATCGTCAAGAATCATCATTATCATCATCGTCGTCGTCGTCAAAGATAAGTGCCACCAGACAGCCGATTATGATTTTTATTTCTAAATTATATAGTGCCTATTGGAAATTTGCGGTGCATCGATTATGTGGACTAATTTTCTAAATGAAGGCTAATGTTCTAAAGTGGTTTGGTGTGCTATAGTGAAAGAAAAATGCGTCGACGAGTTGACGGTAGCCGTGAATGTGAGCTAAGGTCGATTTCAGAAAAGATAACCCAGGATTAATTAAATACTATTTTTAAACCTCATTTGTTTTCAGTTTTAATATTTAAGATAAGCATAATTTTAACTTTAAAGATCGAGTATTAACTTCCTTTTAATTTGCAGAAAAACGTACTTGATCGAGAACTTCTGGGTGAGGATGAGGAAACTTAGAAACTCTGAACAAGTTGGAGTCGAGTCTAGAAACGACTTAGAAACAAACTTGATCCGGAACAGCTTCTGTGATAAGAAGCAAACTGTAAAATCTTCATTAAAAGTAATTTAACGCCATACTCGAGAGTTAATCGACTTTCTGTATCAAGGCACCTTTTTTCACTATTGATCCTTGAAAAGTGGTGCCTTCACACGGAAAAATTTTTTGTCGACTTCTTCGTTTATTCTTTCTCAAACCCTTTAAATTAGAGATTGTAATAATAAAATTGTATAAATTTTAGGTTATTCAATTGTTTCAAGAATTTTTCATCACGAGAAATCCTGGGAAGTCTCTATCTGAATCGAATTGGGTAAGAAGGCTTGCATAGATAAAATTGTGATACGTATCATGAAATCATTGCATAAAACAAATTTCGATATCTCGTTTCAGTAGGCTAATGCGGAAAACAGCAGATGCATTTTTTTAACTTTCTGAATTCATGGAGTTCTATAAATTCATTGAATTCATGACATCGTTGGAATTCACATAATTCTTGGAATTCTCTGAATTCTTGAAATTCATTAAATTCTTGGAATTCATGGAATTATTGGAACACATGGTATTTTTGAAATACATGGAGTACTTAGAATTCGTGGAATTTCCGATATTCACGAAATTCTTAGAATTCATGGATTATTTAAAATCGTGGAATTCTATGTATGAATGCAATTGTATACATTTATGGATTTCTACAAAATTCATTGTATTATTTAAGTTGTTGGAATTCTTAGAATTTATTTAATGTTTAGAATTCATAGAATTCTTAGATTTCTATGAATACATGGAATTCACGGAATTCTTGGAATTGATGGAATTCATGAAATTACTTAAATTCATTGTATTAGTTAAGTTCATGGAATTCTTAGAATTTATTGAATTCTTAGAATTCATGGAATTCTTGGAATGCATGGAATTATTTTAATTCATGGATTTCTATGAATGCATGGAATTCTTAGAATTCATCTAATGCTGAAAGTTCACGGGATTCTTAGAATTCGTAGAATTTTTGAATAAATTTATGAATTTCTCTGAAACCGTGCAATGATTTAAATTATGGAATTCTAGAAGTAGAGAAATTCAAGGTATTCATGGAATTATTTAAATTCTTGCAATTCTATGAATACATGCAATTCTATAAATTCATGGAAATCTATGAATTCATGGAATTCTATAAATTCATTGTATTTATAGAATTTTTGGAATTCACGGAATTCTCGAGATTTACGGAATTCTTCTAATCAACGGAATCGACATAAATCTTGGAATTTTTGGAATTGAAGGAATTCTTGGAATTCTATAAAACAATGGAATGATTTAAATTCATGGATTTCTATGAACTCATAGAATTCTTAGAATTTATGGAAATCATGAAATTGTTTAAATTCATGGAATTCTACGAATACAAGCAATTCTATAAATTCATTGAAATCTATGAATTCATCGAATTTTCTGGAATTCTTAGAATTTAAGGAATTTTTGGAAATCACGGAATTATTTAAATTCATGGAATTCTATGAAATCATGAAATAATTTATATTCATAGATTTCTATGAATTCGTGGAATTCTTCGAACTGATAGAATTCTTAGAATTAGCGAAATTCAGGGAATGCATGGAATTATTTAAATTACTGGAATTCTATGAATACATACAATTCTATAAATTCATGAAAATCTATGAATTCATGGAATTTTCTGGAATTCTCGGAATTTAAGGAATTTTTTTAATTCACGGATTTATATAAATTCATGGAATCCTATGAAATCATGAATTAATTTAAGTGCATAGATTTCTATGAATTCGTGGAATTCTTGGAATTGATTGAATTATTGGAATTTAAGGAATTTTTTGAATTCACTGATTTATTTAAATTCATGGAATCCTATGAAATCATGAATTAATTTAAGTTCATAGATTTATATGAATTCGTGGACTTCTTGAAATTGATGGAATTATGAGAATTAGCGCAATTCAGGGAATTCATGGAAGTATTTAAATTCTTTTAATTCTATGAATACATGAATTCTATAAATTCACGGAAATCTATGAATTCAATGAATTCTATAAATTCATCGAATTCATGGAATTTTTGTAATTCGTGTAATTCTGGAAATGTACGGAATTCTTGAAATACGCGGAATTCTTTTAATCCACGGAATCGACATTAATCTTTGAATTCACAGATTAATGAATTCTTGGAATTCTTATAATTCTTGGAATTGACGGAATTCTTGTAATTCTCAGGATTCGCAAAATTCTTGGCATTTATGGAATTCTACGAAATAATGGCATGATTTAAATTCATGGAATTGTATGAACTTTTTCATAGAAAAAAATTCGTTCATAAAATTGTTTAAATTCATGGAGTTTTTTAAATTCATGAAAATCTATGAATACAAGTAATTCTACAAATTAATGGAATTTTCGTGATTTCTTAGAATTTAAGGAATTTTTGGAATTCATGGAATTATTTAAAATAAAGGAAATTCTATGAAATCATGGAATGATTTAAATCCATGGATTTCTATGAATTAATGGAATTCTTGGAATTGATGGAATTCCTAAAATTAGCGAAATTTAGGGAATTCATGGAATGATTTAAATTTCGTGAATATCTATGAATACATGCAATTCTATAAATTCATGGAAATCTATGAATTCATGGAATTCTATGAATTCATGAAATTCTATGAACTCATGGAATGCTAGAATTTCATTGAATTCATGGAATTTTAGGAATTCACTGAATTCATGAAATTCACAGATTTCTTGAAATTGACAGATTTCTTGAAATTCACGGAATTCTTGAAATTCACATAATTCTTTAAATCCACGGACTGCGCATAAATCTTGGAATCCATGGAATTCTTTGAATTCCCGAAATTCGTAGAATTCTCAGGAATCGCGGAATCCTGGGTATTTATAAAATTCTAGATATTTATAGAATTCAGAGAATTCTGTAAATTCATAAATTCTTGTAATTCGTGGTTTGTATGGAAATCATACAAGTCTTATAATTCTTTAAATTTATGTCATTCTTTGAAATTTGGAAATTCTTCAATTTTGGAATAGTTTGAATTTAGAAAATTCTTTCAATTTTGGAAAAACTTAGAATGTATTTAATTTCCTTAATTCTTTTCAAAATCTCTTATAATTTATTTTTATATTTTTAAGTCCTTTAAATTCCTTGAATGCGTGAATTTTCTTTATTTCACTGAATGCATATAATTCTATGAATCCCTTGAATTTGTTGAATTGTTTGAATTCGTAAAATACCCTCTTAGAATTCCTTGCATTATTTTGAATTCCCAAGAAGTGCTTAAATTCGTGAAATTCCTGAAATTCGTGGAATCCTTTGTATTCATGGAATTCTTTGAATTACTGGAGTTACTTGAACTTCAGCCACTCAGGGAATTCTAAAGATTTCAATCAAATGCAGGCAATTGAGAAAAAGCATAATATATCCCATTCATACAATCTTCGAATTTTCGTAAGTTTTCAGAGCTCAGAATATATAAAAGTTATTGGTAAGTCTTTAATTTAGCTGAACACCGCCAGAGTGAGTGTTTTGGACCCACACTCTGAGATCGCTTCTTTAAACTCGAAAGTATCGACTTTCATACTAAAATCTGATATTTTCTATTCTTCTCTATTCAAGCCTTCTTACCAGGAAGCCAGCAGGCAGTGGTACCAACCTGTAGTTCCGCAGTAGAAGGCGAGACTCGAAGGTCGAGGATGGACGGAGGTGGAAAGGGAAAGTTGGAAGCCTTGTTGGGTCTCGGACTTGGTGATTCTAGGGAAAGTGGAGGTGGAGAAATTGGAAACTGAATAGGAGAGACCGGAGGGGCCAACTTCTGGCTCCGTTGTTCTATTCGACGTCGTCGATCTATACTCGAGTGGAAGTTTGACGACGGTGGTGGTGCTGATAGTGTAGAAGATGACGGTGGTGGTGGTGGTGGTGTTGGTTTTGGTACTACGTGTGGACGTGATAATTTTCGATTAGCTGTAGCAGTTCTGTTCCTGGCTGCAGCATCCGCTGACGCAGTCGCAACATCTCGCTTGTTCAGCTGCAGCCGCTTCTGCTTCCTCCTGTTGGCGATGCTAGCGCCACCTGCTGCTGCGTACATCGCCCGACTTTTTCCGTCTCCTCTTTCCCGAAAATCCTTCTGCTTCCCGCTTTAACGCCTTCGGGACAGGCGACTTCCGGTTACGAATAACTCGTCTGCATCATGGTTCCACATTCTGCAAAGCCAAGAAATGTGACGGCGCGATGCGCCTTTACGATCCCCTAGTCTCAGATCTAAGGACACTCTTTTGCACACCGACAATCACATCTACTAACTTCTACGACTTGTTTTTTTTTAAAAGAAAAACTCAAAAAGGCTCTTTTTTACGTTCTGATTTGGAATTTTTCAAACTGGAAATCCTTATTCAAAATCAGGAATTTACTGCTCAAAAACATTTGTCAAAAATAATTACCAATGTACTCATACAGCACCCTTATCTAAGCAAAAAGAATTGAGCAGATAGGGACAGCAACGAAACCACCATGTTTCGTTGCTACTCATATCTGCTCACATATTTCTTTGCTTGATAAGGGTGCTGTATGAGTGCCGAAACATTGGTGATTATTTTTTACAACAAATTAAAATTATTGTAACAAAAAATTATTATAACAAATGCTTTATTTGGCTATTTTTCAACACTTAGACTTTCTTATTTTAACGTAATCAACTACTGACATTTTTTTTAGAAAGTTCGATGGAACAGCATTGAAACTATTATGTTTCGTTACTGTTTCTACCTGCTCACATTTTTCTTGCCTTAATAAGGGTACTGTATGAATGCCAATATATAAGTTATTTTTTAACATTTTTGGAAAATTTAATGGAACACCAACGAAACCACCATGCTTCGTTGCTGTTCCTACCTGCTCACATTTTCCTTGCCTAGATAAAATGCCAAAATATAGGTGATTATTTTTTACAAATGTTTTTTAAAATTTTGTTGACAATAAAAATAAAAAATACGAAAGAAATAAAAAAGAGAAGGACTGAAGGACTTAATCACAATTATTATTATTTAAACAAATTTAAATAACAAGTGTACTATTAGCCTTTTTTGGACGTACAAACTTAGTTCTTTCGACGTAATCAAGTGTAAATAACTAATTTCCGAATTTTCCAGGTCATGTAGATGACAATAAACCATTTTTATTATTATTAATAACAATTTTATTAATACATTTTTATCATCGTCGGCAATCATAAACAAAATTTCAGATTTTCTTTAAGGAATTAAATGCCAATTATTCAGCAATAAATCTTTGCTATCAATCAATAACAATTAATGCTTTTTTAAACAAACTTAAGTAAGAAATACTTTATTTGTATATTTTTCAACATTTGGACTTTCTTATTTTGTCTTAATCAAATACCAATAAGTCAATTTTAAACTTTTTTAGAAACTTTGATGGAACAACAACGAAACCACCATGCTTCGTTGCTGTTCCTACCTGCTCACATTTTTCTTGCCTTGATATTGGAATAATGATAAATTTTTATCTATAGGTAGAAAAGATTAATTAATTATGTCAATAATTTACTGATAGGTCCATGACGAAAGGCGGAATTATTTTGTTTATAAATGCATAAACTGATAAAAAATGGTTGAAAAAATTGTCTTAACAATCAAAATTATTGATTGTCATCTTAATGTTCTTAAAATTGAAAAAATTAGCTATTTATAACTAATTACGTTAAAATCCCAACAAAACCATTTTCTGACACTTATTTGTTTATAAAAAATTCAATAAATTTTTAAACATCTGCGTTGTATCTCTAAAACTTTTTTAAATAGTTAAGTCACTGATTTTACGTATGTAAGAATTAGTTCAAGTATTTCTCAAAAAACGGTACCCTTAAAAAGTCCAAAAATTATTTTTCCCAGTTTTTTTATCAAATGAAAAAAAAGAGAATGTCGGTAACAGAAATGTAGGATTACTTAATCAGCTTCTTTCTCTAATTTATTTAATTTATTTTCTATGGGGGGGGGGGCGTCAGCTGCTTATTTTTAATAATAAAAATTCGTTTAAAAATAAATAAATATATACATTGATTGTAAAAATACTTTAAATAGGCTTAACAATCAACAAATCAGTTGGTAAATTGGAGCAACACATCAGACATTCAAAATAACGCCAGAAAAATATTTATGTTATTAATAAATAAACAATCATTAAATTCTTAACATAAGAGATTAAAGAAGATGCAAATGCATAATTATGTCTTTAATTGAATCCTTTTTTATATTTATTCACAATATAACATAGAACTCGACAATCTTTATATCTTTTCACACAATTATATTTATGTATTTATATTTATTCATGTGTTAAAAATTTAAAAATTAGAAACTGTTTGCGGCAACCTAACGCGGAAAATTGTGCATCAGGTTAGCGCACACAGTGCGGAAGAGTAGGGGGAGGGGAAGTAGTAAGAATAGGGGAAGGAAGTAGCGGAGGGGTGAGTTAGGGATGGGAGGGAGGAAGTGAGTGAGAAAAATGAAGTGGGAGGGGAGTAGGTGTGGAAGTAGAAGCAGGAAGAGGAGAGGAATGGGCGCAGGCGTGATAAAGTAGCCGAGGCTTAAGTAAGGGTTGGGAGGGAAGAAGGAAGTAAGTGAGAATAAGGAAGTGGGAGTGGAGTTAGTGGGAAAGCAGAAGTAGGAAGAGGAGAGGCAGAGGAGTAGGATAGATGAAGTAGCGGAGGGGTAAATGACGGATGGGAGGGAGAAAGGAAGTGAGAAAAATGAAGTGGGAGGGGAGTAGGTGTGCAAGTAGAAGTAGGAAGAGGAGAGGTATGGGAGTAGGCGAGATAAAGTAGCCAACGGGTTAAGTAAGGGTTAGGTGGGAAAAAGGAAGGGAGTGAGAAGAAGGAAGTGGGAGAGGAGTAAGTGTGAAAGCAGAAGTAGGTAGACAAGAGGCAGAGGAGTAGGGGAGAGAAAGTAGAGTAAGTGAGGGAAGGGATTGGGATGAAGGCAGTGTGAGGGGAGTAAGTATGGAAGCAGACATAGGAAGACGAGACGTAGGGGAGTAGGAGAGATGAACCAGCGGAGGGGTAAGTTACGGATTTGAGGGAGAAAGTGAGTGAGATAAATGAACTGGGACGGAAGTAGGTGTGGAAGTAGAAGTAGGAAGAGGAGAGGTACGGGAATAGGCGAGATAAAGTAGCGAAGGGTCGAGTGACGGATGGGAGGGAGAAGTGATTGAGAAAAATAAAGTGGGTAGAGAGTAAGTAGGGTGGAAGTAGAAGTAGGAAGAGGAGAGGCAGGGCTGTCAGGGAGATGAAGTAGCGGAGGGGTAGGTGTGGAATGGAAGGGAGAAAGAGAGTAGGAAGAAGAAAGTGGAAGGGGAGTAAGTGTGGAAGTGGAAGTGAGGAGAATAGAAGTGAGAGGAAGAAACATAAATAGGAAGAGGAGATGTCGGGAGGGGAAGAGAAGACACTAGAAGTGAGGGGAAAAAGGAGAAGTAGGAAAATAATTAGAAGAAATCTGTTTATCATCAGAGAATAACAGAAACTCTTATCGTCCTTTTCAACGGAGCGAAAGATCTTTTTCATAAAAATTTAAAAAAAATAGATATCGGAGGGGGTGGGAATTAGAGCATGGAAATTAGAGGAGGGACGAAAAAGATAAAAACATTATTAAATTCTAAGTAAAATTGTGAATAAATGTGAAAAAGGATGAAATAGACCCTAGCGGTTTGAAAGAACAGAACGTCACGAGTTCCGCTAGGGTCATCAATTGGTATAATATTAAAAATAAATCATTAATAAATTGTCCCAGGTTCTTGTCTTGATAATCAAAAAATATCTGTCCTTCGTATCGAAAATAATTAATAATATCAAAATGCTTATTTCAAAAGTTTTTTAAATACGGAAAAGAATTTTATAAATTTTCGATTGCATTCCAAATTTTTAAAAAAATCTACTCGATCCATGCTGAACTTGAGAATATAAATGCCTTAAAAACCCCTTGATAACAGTAAAAACGAATTTGTGAAATATTATTTAGAGCAAACCTTGAAAAAAATCGTAACATGCATTTAGCATTCTTCTTTTGAATTTTAGAATTTTATGAAAAATTAGATTAAATAAATGCATAATTGAATAATTCGAACAATTCTCGAACAAAACGTTCTAGGTTGTACTTTGAATACAAGCTTTTTATGTTTCTGCTTTATCGCTTCCATCGCACTTTATCTATCCAAATGATCGCGTTCAATATACATCCAGACTTCAATAGTTTAGAACGGGGTCACGATTTTACAACAATGGAAGCAAAGGTTTGTAAAGATAAGAAATTTTCGATTTCTCAGCCAAAATAAGAAAATAATTTAAAAATAAAATCAGAATGAAAAAATGTTAAAACTCTTTTCAAATATTTATATTCAAAGTACAAAATATTTAATATAATATATTCAGTTATGTTTAAATAAAAAATTGATAAATAAGAATTTAAAAAATAATAATTGAGTTTTTCTAAATTTAATCGGGATTTAAAAAAAAATTATTCAAAATGTTGACTCATTTTAAAAAAAGGAAAACATTAAATTAAATTCAGATCTATAATTATTTTTGCATTTCCTTACATTTTTTGAAATATTTTAGGGTATTTTAAAAGATTCCTAAAATTGTTAACAGATTTCAATAATTTTAATGGGCTTCATAGGATTTTAATAATTTTAGTTTATTTAAAAATTACAAGGAATTTTCACGTGCTTTAAAAAGTTTCAAGATATTTTAAAGAATTAAAATTTTTTTAAGCATTCTCAAAGATTTTAAAAGATTTCAAATGATTTCAAAAATTGTCGATTATTTTAAAAGATTAAAAAATTTTTTAAATATATTTTAGGGCATTTCAAAGAATTTTTTGAATTTTTTTATTAATTTAAATATATTGAAGGGATTTCAAAGGATTTTAAATATTTTGTGATATTTCGAAAACCCTAAGGAATTTTCAAAAGCTTTCTACAAAGTTTCAAGCGACTTCGAAAGATTTCAAATGATTTCAAAAATTGTCGATTATTTTAAAAGATTAAAAAAATTTTTAAATATATTTTAGGGCATTTCAAAGAATTTTTTGAATTTTTTTTATTAATTTAAATATATTGAAGGGATTTCAAAGGATTTTAAATATTTTGTGATATTTCGAAAACCCTAAGG
>JAAAKG020029204.1:0-19723 GCA_010014905.2 Druon quercuslanigerum | reverse complement strand
AATAAAAATAAGAATGCTTTACTAAAATTGTTTCTTCTGAAGTGAGAGTTATAATTTTTTACGAAAAATTTCTTGTTTGTAGATTTATATCACTAGCACACATTTTAACTTGGCCAAGGTAATTTTTAATTATTGAAGACAGAAGATATCCAAGACGTATGAAAAAAGAACATATTATATTTCCAGTGCCCTGTAGTCATTTTCAGACCAAAAAATAATTACCACCTTTAAGTTTCTAAAGGCCATGGAGCACAGATTAAACATTTTCCAAAGGGTATACAAATTTTTAGATATATTAATATACCTAACGAAAGAAAATACGGGAGTAATACAATAAGAAGACACACATTTTTTTACATAATAAGAGTGTAATGTTAATTACTCAATTTCACAAATAAATATAAAATAAAATGAGATAATCAAATGGCAGATAGAACGAATTTTATAATTAAAAGCGAAATTAAGAAAGCCACATTTACCTATTCGAATTGAAAGTCAAATTTTCTTTTAATATTTTGATGTTGAAAATGTAAAAGTTTAAAACCGACCAAATTTTGGAACACACCAAATTAGAGTAATCGAAATGTATCATTTTCAAAATCATTTTTTTTATAATCAAATAAGTTGGAGTCATATAAAGTTCTATCGTAACTGAAGGGTTTGCAGTCTGAACATGTTAACTGATATTTATTTCGAAATCGATTTTTTGTATTTTCTGAAACATTTTTTGTACGCAGTTAATATAACGTAAGCGAAACGGTAAAATTTCTTTTAGTTTTTTAAAAATAAATTTTCGAAAATCGCGTTTTCGTATATAAAAAAAAGAATCGGTTCAGTTCACTCGTGGAATAGGCCAGTAAATGTAATGTCAGTGTGTGTACAGTTAAGTGTATGTGTGTGTCGGGAGTTTTTTGTAGCTACTTTCACGTCACGTTCGACGTTGTCATCTACGGATCGCTGTAAAGACGAAGGTGAACTATTTTCAATTTGTGCAAGCACATCTATATAGATCACTGCAGATAACAGATTCAGAAATTTATAGATAACATATGGATAGCTTTCAATTGTCATATAATGTGCAATTTTGATTCAAATGTTATAAAACTAACATGTATTATTTTATCTAGTAAATGAACAACAACAAAATCTACAGTTTAAAAAATATTCAAAATTGCAAAAATAACGTTTTTCCTTCACCGTTTAAAGTTTCTGAAATTTCAGTTAACAGGTTTAGGCCGCGGACCCTTCAACTGTAAAGTTGATACCACAGTTCGCAATATAAGCACATTTACCTAACTTTGTATTATAATAATGTATAAGATTATAGCAGATTCTTATTTTGTAACAACTTAACTACATGCAATTTTAATTCTCCGGTTTTTATAAGAATCTTCTTTTGAGAAAACTTAATATCTTCTAACCAACAACATCGAAGACCTCTTTCGAAAGACGAATCAAAATTGACGACTCTGATAAGCAAGAACCACTTTACGTCCGGAGATTTTACGAGAGTCGGGTGGGAGGGGTGTTTACAGGCTCTTCTAATGAATTGAAGCGAAACGAGCTTGAGGACTCGATGTCGTCCCATGCTATCTAGCCATCTAGTCTAGATAGACGAGGCATTTGCATCTTGGCTGAAAATTGAAATACGCTGACTCAGGATGGGCAGAGAAGAGTTTTCTGCGAAATGACTTTTATAATAGGACGCTCGTAATAAAGCTCCGGCAAACTGGGAATAACACTCCCAACAGTGTCAAACTCATTTATTACATGGATGCATGCATTGTATGTGAACACGTCAGTTAAGACACTCTCCGCAAAAAAAGATAAACTCTCTACTTTCATGATTCACTTTTTGTAATTTAACTTTTCAATTGAATTGTATTTCTTTATTATAAAGCTAAAATTTTGTAACCTATGGATTATTCTTGATATCAAAAGTTGGTAGTAAACTTAAGAAATCAAGAATAGTATTTAAAAATGATATCATATGTTTTCAAAAAAATTAGCCAGTGATAAGTTACATAATTTACAGTGTAACCTGGAACCACAAGACCAAAACGAAAATTCTTTAAAAAAAATTCTCTGTCAGCAGCAAAAATATTTACCTTCAGGTTGCCACATGCAAAATTCTGAAACGAACGCGTGACGGTGACTTGTTTGTATCAGATGGGGAAAAAGAATTTTCGCATTTTATCCGAAGGAAAAAATAAAATATGTAGACAACTGCAGTCACCCCACCATGCACGCTTTAGCAGTTCAGGAGTAACGTTGCTTATGTATGACTCAATGATAAAATCAGCTAAAAGCACGCACCTATTCTATCTTTCTACAAAATTATTGTTTAAAATTCCTGTTACCAAATGTAAAAGCTGATTATCCAATTGACCCTATTAGAACTATTAATATTTGCTGATTCTACTTGACCCTTTTTCTCACTTTCTCACCTTCTTTCTTTTCCCTCAGTCCCCAACCTTCGGGAAAGACGGGCACTACAGTAAAGTTCACCATTGAAGGTAATTTTTATTCAAGAGACAGCGCTGCGGGGGACAACGAGCCTAGGGCTTTAACTTAAATGTATGTTGAAAGTTTAGTCCAGGATTTTTAATGTCACTGGAAAGGAAGAAATATAAAAATAGCCCCTCGAAAAGTTATTAAGACTCCGTGAGGTCTAAGCTGTCGTGTCGAGACCTTTTTCCTCTCACAACCTTCTTCGCCTTCTACCTTATTCCTTATCAGTTCCCTTACCCTCCTTTTTTCTGACACGTCTTTTTTTATACCTATGGATCCTTTTATTCTCTTTTTTTCTTTCTCACATTTCTTCGTAACTACAACCATCGACCAAATTAAATACCACCTCCCTACAATCGGCTTCTGAGAAATTTTATCATTCTTCCAGCTGCTCCTTCAGTCTATAAATAGCATCGAATCACACAGAGAGCATTGAAAATGTATTCCACAATTATATAATAAAAATTTATTTGAAACAATTATTTTAGTTTTAAATGTTTAAATTCTAAAGGAGCTCAACATTTCTTTCAAAAAAATCTGTTCGTTTTAATTCTGTAAATATTTATGTCCGCTTCTACTGTTGTGGTTGTGCATTAGACCAAGTCGAATAGGCTAGGATGAAATGAAGGACATAAATACGAACTCGCTTAGACCGAATTGAATTATTTGTGTGAAGACGGGAATGGGCCGACTTCATTTCCCTAGACATCTTAGTTGCACCTCCTGCGTAGTCCAGAAAAGTAGAGTCGCCTATATCTGTACGAACCAGAGCCGTGCTTCCATTTTCGCCAGGGAAATTGGCTACGCTGAGCTAATTCCCCGGGCATTTAATTTACGCAAATTAAGAAGCAGCCGACCGATCCTTTAATCGACAGAAAAACGCTGCATCTTGACGTAGGGAAGTGAAATTTAAAATGTGTTTCAATTAGCGTGCTGCAAATTTTCCCAGCGACCTAGATTTCTCTCAATTTAGAATTTTACTGCGTGGACAACATTTAAATGACTTCATCTCCAGAGAATAATTGATAAACTTGAAATGAGATTGTATGTATTCAGCGAATTAAAGTGTAAAATTAACAAGTTAAAATACCAAAAACACTAGAAACGTTATGAGCATCTAAATGCGAATAAATATATTCGAGATCTAAAAGATAATGTTCATTTAGAGTAAAATAATTTAACCCCTTGTGACATTTCATACATAAGAATGGAATTTTTTTCCCAAAAGGGAAGTAAAGTGAGGGATCCCTCTTCTCGGAAAAGTTAGCATCAATTTGCTTCCAGCCCTTGTAAAACCGTAGGATCCCTGTCCCTTAATAAGATTCGTCGAGCAAGCGAAATATATACGTACGAATTTCAAACACGTTTTCAGATTGGCCAAAGTGGAGTGAGAAAATGGAAGCAAATTCTTCAATGAATAAATCAATTTAAAGCACTGGATATAAGACTCTTAATAATATTTTTTTTTACGAAGACTTATCTGATGTGGCCTAGAAAAGGTTCAAGCGAATGTACTTATAATCCGTAATTTTATGCTAGGCTCGTAACAAGTGACTTTTACGATGTCGCATAAAGCACGAAGAACTATGGCGCCGCTCCATTCGGATGTTGATTGCCAGGAGACACTCTTGGCCCAGGCAAAAGAAATGCCTGACTTTCCCTTGGGATAAAGTATTCCGTGACGTGCAACAACGGCACGAAAAAGTTGTTAGGGCTATTGTTCTCTGTCAGGATGAAGGACCGCTCATATTTACAACTGACAGCGGCGAATGGCCGAAGGAAGATACTCGAGAATAGCTCCAACCTCCCATCGGACCAAGCAGGTGATTTGCTTCTTTCTATCTGGTGGTGAATCATGCCATATCTCTTTCGAATCTTTGCCGAGTTTGCAAAAAAAACTCGATTCCAAGATATAATACTTCAACGCTGGCTAAAGTATTGCAAGAAAAAAAGCATGATACGCTTGTTTGAATCTAATAAAAAAAATTTTGTTATTTTTGAATAAAGACAGTGTATTTATATTTATATGATATAAATTTTCTTTTTATACGATGGCTAATGAAATTGACATGCACCAAAAAAATCCCTGTTTTTAAATAAAAATATTTTCAAAATTGAAACATTGTAAGCGATAATTATAAATATATTAAATTTATATGAAAAGTTGCATTAAATCCTATTCTAAGATTTTTTATTTCCATTGTGAGCTAAAATAACCAGTCATGATCAAGATGCTAGTAATCGCCAATTGGCAGAGTATTAGGAGAAACAACTTTTAAATGTTATAAAATTAAATTTTTAAGATATTTTAATTTCTAAAAACACAGCGAATCGTAAGAAGTTTGGCAGTTGTCACAAAAATGTTGTCACCAGATAAAGAGTATAATTTCCTACAAAACCCCAAAATCGATGCTTTAGACTTTTGTTCCCAAAAATACAAATGTCTGCTAAAAAAAAGTATTTTTAATAAAAAAGTTACGAGTATTAAATATTGCACAATCTCGATCTTTTTATGTACCCTACATTTGTGCGTAAGCCTTGTAAAATGAAAGGTCCAAGCATCGACAACTGTTATTTGGTTATTGTGAATTCTGTTTTGTTAAAGCTCCTTCGGCTTTAACGAACACATTCTCATCAACTTTTCTACATTATGTTCAACCCTATCAGTATATGTTCAAATATATCAGTACACATCTCCTTTTTAATGGGTAATTTAATATTTGTTTCTCATTTTGCATTATATTTTATTCTTAGCCATCCTGAAAAATGTATATCATTTTAATAAACTTATATTATTACCATTCATGATATTCATTAGTATTGAAACAAAAGTATTTTAGTGTCTTATTTTTATCATTAAAAAAGTGGGCACCCTATTATAATAGAAATTATTATTAAACACTTTACTGCAACTTGTGTTGTTTTTCCATCAATCTAATTTGTTTATATTCAATGTAGATGTAATTTGGGCTAAAAAATGGTAAATGAAATGTTACCGTAGTTTACAACAAATATTTAGATATGTTTTGTTTAAACAACTTTTGTCTTTAAATTTTGTTCGTCTTTAGCGTCGTTTTTCCAAAAATTAAAAAAAAAATTATTCTTATTTTTTACGGTTAAAAGAAAATCGAATCGTCTTATCTAAAAATTGATAATAACAAATTTATAGATCTTTTCTGGATGGATAACTTTAGTCTGTTAATTTTAGTTCGTAGCTTGTGTTTTTTTAAAATTAAAACAAAAACTGCGTGTCTTGTCAAAAATTGTTCATGACAAATTTGAATTTTTTTCATAGCTTTTGCCATTTGTCCAAAACTTTAATTTTTTATTTTTAATGTTGTTTTTTACGACTAAAAACAAAAACTATGCATCCTATCAAAAATAAATTTATGACAAATTTGTAGGTCTTTTTAGGGCGCGCAATGTTAGTTAATTCATTTTTTTTTCTGTCTTGCATAGTGTGATCGCAAAATGGAATTTTTAAATTTTCGTTATTTTTTGTATGATCAAAATTTGAATTTTCAACTTTTCTACAAAATTCAAAAATTTTTAATGATAATCCTCTCGGGCTTTTCAAAATCAACGTTTTTCTTCTTTTGACTTTTTTCATATCATGCGTTGTTTGGATCAAAATGTTCATTTTGGTTTGTTTTTTTGTATTTTGAAAATGCTATCACTGTGATTATTTTCATTTTATCAACAAAAGGCATGCGGATAAATTGTTCAAATTTTTAAGTTCTATAGATAGCCGTACATAGAATTTTTCAATCTTGAAGAAAATAGTCCCAAATATTTTGATAATGTGCTCACTTTTTGAATTTTTATCCGAAATTGGTGTTTACGAACTTGTTCTTTCTTTTTAGGGCTTAAAAAAGTGTGTCAAAGCAGAATCCAATCTTATCAATCTGTCCAAAGTTATCGTGCCTACACTATACAGACTACAGACTATAGACAGACAGACAGACGGACGGGCAGATAGAGACCTTCGTAAAAATAATTTTTTCTGACTCAGGAAGTCTCAAAGCGTGGAGATTTGATTAAAACCAACAAAGTGAAATTTTACATAAAACCAATGCCTTTTGATTAGGATGAGAATATAAAAAGTGCGCGTCCTATCCGAGAATGGTCGAAAACAAAACTGTAGATCTGATTTAGGCGAAAAATTTTGATAATTGACATTTTATTGCGTCCTAGTATAAAATGGTTCTGAAAAAGTCCACGTCAGTCCATCATTAATGCATTAAAAATAATTCACTGCATAGCAGAAGAGGTAGCCCATCATGAGTGGTGACCAATCACCGATTACACTATGAAGCTGCATCAAGTTTGAATTTCAATTAAAAATTTGTTTTCTGTTTGATAATGCTTAATATTTAAAAAAAAGTATAGAATACTCTCCGCTTATGAATAATTAAATCTTGCCCAATAAGACGTGCAACATAACGATAAATCGCTCCAAATAGTCAAATAACAAGGTACCTTGTGATACAATAATCGTGCACATGCTGTAGTCACCAGCAAGATATTTTTATGTATTCGTCGATGTATGAACACATGCAATCGCTCGCGTGTATTGTTTTTGTCGGTCCGGTCGTCGTCCATTGAATTTGCATATTTTGTACGGCCGTCTGTCCGGACCATTGTGTCCAACCAACTGCCGAATTGCTCTACATCGGACATAAGCTTGCACTTTTGCATAACAATAAAACTGCAATGAAATCGGGCTTTTTCGATTTACTAGTACCTAGAAAATAGTATGAAATATAAAGCCTTCCGTCAAGAACGCACTGATTGAATATTTGGTCCTTCTTGAATCGACAAGATCAATTCGCATAGAACTATATTACAAATGTTAGATCTAAAATACAAAAAGTCAATTTTGAGCTACTTTTTTCTTACCGCACGAAACGTATAATTTTTTTGACTTTATGAAATATTCTTTCAGGATTAAAATAAATACCTCTTAATCTACTGTTTACCTTAAAAGTAATTTCATAAAACTCATCAGAAAATCTTATAATGGACTCATTATACCTGCGATTATTTCTGAGCTCGCTTAGGAAATATTTCTAAAGTGAGTCACCTGTTACCGTGTCGTTGGCACGTGAGGGCAATCGCGAAAAACGAAGCCTTAGGCAATTAAGGGCGTTAAACCGGGAAGTCACAATGTTGTGCCACTTGACTCCCTTTGTAACTGCTTTACTTGAAGAAACTTGACTCCCCAGTGACGTTAAGCTCTAGAGTGCTGGCGTGCGGCCCTGCTTTTCAACCCTTTCCCCCTTTTCCCCTTTTCCATTGCAGACCTCACTCACCCTCATAGGCAAGCTCTCCGTCGTGGCATGAAACAAAGAAGCCTCCAAACAGCAACCAGGAAGCAAGGTCTCTGAGAAGGAAACTACAACCAGCTCTTACAATGGCATAGTTAGGGTTACAAGCTTCTTGTCGGGTTGCCAAGTCTCTTGGTAGCGGTACCCGCAGTGGTAACGGCCGGGTACCCCTTTGTAGAATTCTCACAGCGAGTCGTCGACGACGGCTGCCACGACCGGTAAGCACAAAGCTTTAGAGGCCACAGTCTGACCGAACGTGAATGTTGGAGGCGTTTGATCCGCTACCTCCATTTGAAACGGTGCCAGTGAAGCGAGGGTCTGGGATTAGGAGCTTCAAGGAAATCGCCTCACCTGAAGTGATGCTCCCGGAAAGATTCAAACGACTTCTACTTTTTATGCCGAAAAAGGTTCAAACGATTTTTCTCCCTACGATTCTCTATGCCAACATTAATATCTTTTGAACTTATTTGTTTTTACATCATTATATCATATTCCGAATGTATTAAATGAGAAAGTTTTAGTTTCTGAAAAAAATTCTTGGCCTAAGATATTCAGAAGGGAGAGGATAATTCTTTTTAAAAAATTCAGAATTTTTGTTGTTCAGTAACCATACAGTACAAAATAATTTTCAAAATGACACGAAATTTAGTGTCAATTTAATATGCAACGAAAATGATACCGAATTCAGAAGAATTTTAATCGGCTTGAATAAATAATACATTTTTGAGATCAAAACTGATATAATTGATACCATGAAATTTTGTTCAAAGTTAACAAAATATCGAAGCCTTATGATAGAAAATGTCTACAATTAAAGGGAGTTTCAACATACTTAGGCTCTGTCTTTATGACATCCGTGCATAAATTTCTTGGCCATTTTGTTTTGTCTGGCAGATGAGCGTGAATGAAGATTTAAATAATCTGAATGACAATATCATTATGATCTCGAAAGTCAAATGATAATTAAAGCAAGATGCTCTACATTTTCTATTGTATTAGAACTTCATTTGGATGGTCATTCATATAACTAATTACCAAACTAGTAATGCACGACAAGAAAAGAACTTGATAATTGTTTGTCTACTCTTGACATTTTAAAACGCTTAAAATTGTAATATTTTAACATTTAATTGTTCTTTCTTGGCTAAGCTTATCATTCCAAGGATATTCGCGATCGAGCAAGCAAGATTCTTTTGACTTGACTTTTTCGACATATTACAATTTACGAATGATGTTAGTTCTTAAACTAAAAATTGAAACTAAAAATCTGAGTTTCTCATAAACAAGCCTAACATATTATTCGTGTACTGTGAAATAATTACAAGCATTAAAGCTTTTGAAATTCAATACTTTCAATATAATAGCTAATTTTATTCCTAAATAGATACATTGTGATTATGAGGATTTTGTTGTCTAATATTCATGCTTAAAAATCGCACTAGAATTACGTACGCATACATGCGGATTTTTTTAAAACCCGACATTTCATTAACGGGCTTTTTATGTAAAAATTTATTTTTGCGCAACATAGTAGAGTAATTTTTTTTTGTAGAAAATATGAATTTAATTTTATATTTTAGAATAAAATCACAATTAATATAAATATTAATCTGGTAATAGTGTTTAGAGTTTGAAATATTTTAGATTTGAAATCGTGTGTTTGGATATGAATAATAAAAAAGTCGATATTATTATGCAAATTTTTTGAAGTTTGTAACTTATTGAATTTCATTATTTTAATTAACATTAAACCAGATATATTTCTGTATGCGTTAAAAGGACCTTTACGGGTGATGCATTTATGTAAAGGGTCGGAAATTCTAAAAAGTGCTTTCTGAGAAAAACGCATGTATAAAGTTGGTGTGTGCCATTAGCGCATGTTTTATACTTTTTCTTTGAGCATTAGTATAGTACCAACAGATTCAGTATATATACCTGAATCACATCCTACTTAAACTCGAAAATAATAATTTTGACCTTGACTTGATAAAACGCAAATATCCCCTAAACTAGAATCTTCCATAGGGGCCATTTTCATGCAGATGCCGTTATATATATTTTAAAGTATGAATTAATCGTTTATAATTGAGAAAAACTTCCCAAAATTCTTCATAATTATATTTTAATACCTCAAAAAACCTCAAGAAGGTTTAGTTTCTTATTTGAATAAATCGTTGAATTTTGTCCACCTTTTATGAGGTTCTGCTCTACTATGCGCTACCAAATCAAGATTAATATATTATATTGTCAAGCAAATATCGATTATCTTGTAAATAACCCTAGTGATGCACAGAGAAAAGAAAGATCCAAAAACTATCACTGAGTACTCGATATTTGGCAGACAACTTTAGTAGAGTGGGCTAGAATAATATTGGTACATGAGCACTTTGCAACACATCTATTTTTTGAATTGCTAGAATGAACGTGCATGCTTACATTAGATATAAGAAAGTTTGTACACCGGCAAAATAAAATAATTCCTTAAAAATATTTTTTAACAATTCTACACAAATTTGGCTGAAAAACACCATACGCGATCGAGACTTTTGTAAAAAAAAATGTAGAAAGGAACTCTTAAACTTAACCTTAAACTGCTTTAACGTTGACTTCCTTATTCAAAGCTTTGTTTAATAGTTGGCACTAAATGACTGCTGTTCTCAGTACCAGCTCCAAAGCGCATTCCTTGTTTTTGGATCCTTATTTGATTTTTAAAACTGTTACATTACCAACTAATAAAATATTATATAAAGACAAATTGTAATGACAATCATATACACATTTCTACATTGAATTCACCTGCATGTGTGTACACTTCCTTGTATGGCAAGTCGATTAAACACCTCCTCTCTCTTTTTCGACGCAAATAATAAGAAAAACGGTTACTCGCTTAAACGAAGCATAGAGCGAATTATACTTATATGTACAATATACGTATAGATATCCGTAGACAAATGCTTGAGGCATAGCTTTTAGAAGGCCGTGCACGTATCCCTGGAAAGGGGATAGGTACCATAGTTGACTTGGCAATGATCGACAGCCGGTGACTGTGCCAGCCATTAACGGACACATGTCTCTATCTGGACTTTGCTCGAGTGGAGATTCTGAGATTTATCACTCCTCGTTCAAGAGATAGAGCATTTCTCGGGGTTGAAAAATCAATTGTTTAAAGTTCACCCTCTATGCACTGCATCCGCAAGATTATGCTTTCCCGTTTCCTCTCAGTGAAGCGAAGGGGTTCTGAAGGAGATCGTTGTCGCTACCGGTTCGCCGAGTCGAGCATGGAGAGGTCTCAGATTATCTTTAATGGCCATTAAACGGCTCTTAGAAGGTATAGAAGACGTCAGCGTCTAGGACTGAAACTATGGTAATAAAGCAACGACCGTAAAACAGTGAATCCGGTATGCAGACAACGGACTCTTTTCTTCAAAGTTATGCGCTGTAATTAAAATGCTGGGGCAAGAATACGCAAACTTTTTACACTACGACTGCTTTTATATCCATGAGTGCATTAGAACTTGCAGGCTAACAAATAAAGAGGTCCTGTCGTGCTTTGCAAAAGATAAGACATGATTCAAGGAGAGAAGCTATTTATGACTTTATTAAATGTGCTCTTTCTTGAATGTATTTCTCATGCAGGTAAATATTTCTTTACAACTGAAGCTGTACTGAAACGCTTGTAAAAGTTGGAACTCTAACCATTAGTAATTGTACATTCAGTGAATTTTATCTTACAGTATCGGTGTGAAAAACTTGTTCAAAAGGAAGCATTTATACTCACAAGACTTCCAGCTATATTTGTATAACTTGAACTCACCTAGAACATAAAAAATAGTTTGGTTATTGATATGAAGATAAGGCACAAAGTTTATAATTGAGTAGGGTATTCCATTGCAAATTATGCTTTTAAGATTATTTGAAACTAATAAGGTCCCATAAAATCAAAAAATTTTACCGAACATGGACCATGTCAAGGTTAAATAATAGAATACGCCGCAAAAAAATTTCAACATTTTTCTTGTGCCAGGTGGTTTAGAGCGGCCTAAGTGCACAGCCGTCGAATTTAAAAAAAATAACAAGTCTTTTTGAGCATCTGGTACACATCAGCGCTGCCATAAACAAGTGGACCCCGCGGTCTATAGTATCCAACCCATTCCTATCTATGTTTCTTTCTCACTTTCTGTCGTCTCTCTCGTCCCATTGTTCTCCCACGTCCGATGAAAGCCAATAAACCATCGAATTCCTCCGGTATTGCGAGCTTGGCTCCGTACCGCTTCGAACAGCAACAAGTACCACACTCTTATATCCCAAGTCGTCCTTTTCCCCGAGCAACGGATCGTATCTACCTCATGGAATTACGCGAAAAGGAACCAAACGTGGGCCTTGAACCTGCAGAAAAAGATAGTATAGCTAAATGGCGTGAGTGCCAAGTGTAAAGTTTCGCGCTTCTCTACATGAAAATTTAAAAGCTATCACTTACAAGATCAGCGAACAAGTTCTCTTCCCACATTTCATTAACAAGATGTGCTCGTAAATGAACGTCATTGAAAAAAAAAGTTTGTAATGGGATTTGTTCCAACTGCCCTACATCTTTTTCAATGGAAGAGATTTTAACTCCGTGAAGGAAATTGGATAGGATGTTTATCTGAGTTGTCCCAAGATCAATATTATTTCATAATCAAATCATGAATAAATGAGCATCGGTAAGATAAAACTATGCAAAATGTAATCTTTTTTAAATTCACTTGACTCCTTTTAAATTTATTTTACCTTGCTTTAAACGGTTATGTGTAACAAGCATAGAGAATCTCCGTTTAACAAGACAGCTTTGCCGTGTTCTATCGCTCTGCAGTCTATTGAATTTTTTTCCATCATGCCATCGCGGAAACCCACGGCTGGTAATATAAATACGCCTAATGACTGTATCTTGTTAGCACATAGAACGTGCTCTATCTTCACACCTTGCCAGACTGGAATTGTATGCCAGGCTTTGATAGATGCTGTTGACACTACGCAAATTTAGCATGTAAGAAAAACCTTAGTGAAAATCTTAAATTATTGACATATTCAAAAAATTAAATTAAAAAAAAACAGAGTTGTAGTCACATCCAACGCAAAAATATATACATCATTAATCAAAGTAAAAGTGAGATTTCAATTTGCCAAACTGGAAGATTTCAAAATAATTTCGTGCAAGTGATGAACAGCTTGTCTTTTCCAAATTATTCAGACACGGGCAAATCTGTATTAGCGTATTATATGCAAATGACGCGTGCCCAAGTAGAGCAGCGGAAACTACGAAAGAGCTGTTATATGGTAATTTAGATGTACGAAATAAGTGCTATTTGCACCTCTGTTTTAATAATGAGTACTCGCTTGTAAATTTAGGTTTGGAGAGATTCATTCCCCAAGGTATTATTTCAAATGGTTATATCTTTATCTATAGTTATACAATTAATTATTAAAATCGACCTACATTCAATTAGAAATTTTTGCTCCATAGCAGATAGCATATCTCCATGACAGAAAGACGGTTTTCAACCATTGCTATGGATTTTCAGCTCTTATTATACTTTCGTTTACAGATTTCAAAAGTGCTTCGTTACAAGAGAATTATTTCAGTATTATAATTTCTTTTTACGGACAAATTCGCAGCAAAATCAGTGACTACAAATTTTATTATGATGCTAGCTAAAAGAATGATTTAATAATTTACGAATAAGTAATTCATTATAGGGAATCAGTTCTCATTGCAAATGTGTAAAAAAAGTACGGATTATTTTACAGAAAGTATATAATTAAATACGCGACAGAGAGACCATTTGTCCGTTGTCCGATATTATCATTTTCATATTTTATAGGTATTTTTCCTAACAAAAATGCATTAATGAACTAGAATGGTCAATTAATGAATTGATAGGGTTCATTTATATTATCTCTATTCGTTATTGCGAAATTTTTCATGCAGCTCAAATATAGCTAAATTATTATTATTATTATCTATTATTTAAATTTTTAGTTCGGATGAACCCGGTTATACATTAGAGCCACGGACTATGTTAAGTGACTGATGAGATCAGGATGTTATAAGTTAATTTAGTAAGATGCGTGAAACTTCCTGCCATGATGTTGTAGGCATACAATTACGAGCAGCCGCAAGCGTTAGAGGTAACACTAGTCACCTCTGGATGCTTTCTTAGAGTCACAGTTTACTGTCAAATATAGTAATAAAATCGGGACAAAAAACAACTCTATGATATTACTACAACCACTTTAACAATCGAAACCTTTAAGCGACTTTTGAACAGTTTCTGATTCGACATCGAAGTCAATTAGCAGTAACAAGCCATGATTGGAAAGGGTGATGTTCGATCGTGCTTCCATTTCCATTTTTCCCCCGATGGGATCAATCAGGCCTGACGCCCGTGGAAAGACGCAGCTTGCGATACGCCGAACACGTCGAGGGAGGAAAAAGTGTATAAATCCTCGATTCGGTAATTCCAAGAGCTTCGCGACATAAATCCAACTTCTGTGGCTGAGGGTCGGCTTGCACACCCGCAAGATTCAGGGACTTTTGCCAGAGGAACTCTAATCCCTGGGTATTTTCCCTCGCCCTGAGTTACGTAGAGTTCTTCCCTATAGTTTAATATCAGCGCCTTGCCAAAATAGCACTCGATAATCTTCAGATATGTGGTCATTTCTTTTATTTGGCTACAGATTGCAATTTCAAAATATTGCTTATCATAGTAATAATTATTAAGCAAGTTTAAAACTAAATAATAAATCAAATAAGAAAGCAAATAATATTGAATATCAAGCAGAGCAAGACATAGTTTGAGGTGATCCAATTTATGTGACTGTTTCGCTATGCTAGGTGTCAATGCACCCAAAGATTAGAAAAACAGTGTAAGACAGTAAGGCCAGACAGCAGAAGTCAACATTTTATGGATTAACTTTGAAATTTTTTATAAGGAATCATCATAAGTTACAAGGAGATCGCATATAAACAGAGTGCAGAGAGAGAAAGAAAGAGGCAGAGAGAGACAAAGGAGCGCATACAGGGTTTGCTTAACTTGACCTTAGTAAGTACCATATATGGAAAAGGAGTGCTTGTAGAGATGATGAATAGTCGAGAGAAGGTATCCGTTCGTTAAATTAATCAGTCGGTCGTTTTCTTCAATTTACTCCCGCCCCAAAAGAAGTTTCAATTTAAATGAACTTCTAAGCTTTCAATTTCGGAAAGCTATCATCATAAAATGCTGTTATGAGATATACTAACATCAACAGGTTCATTAAATCAAAGACCGGTAGTGATGTCATGCAACAAGCATATCCGCAGCAATTCTTTTTCAGCGCCCTTTAATGATCCTCACACACTTTCAACATGCCCCAAATATTACAAATGGGACGCGAAAGCATATAGAATATAGAATATTCTATATGAAATAATGTCTTCGTTCACGAAGATGCGTTATTCATAACGCTTAGGGGGGTCGTACGAGAGAAATAGGGGAGGAAAGGAGTCGAGACATACGAAAGCCAAAAGTTACGTGTAGGTAAGTGTTAATCTTGGTGGGTTAACGCAAGTGGCGTTCGCTGCCAAGTCTGCGGATTATCGCGCATCTTGTAATTGCCAACCAATCCTACGGGTGAAACTGGTTTGAAGGGGCTGGAACTGTTTGGCGTCAAGCCTGATTCTGCCAGGGTGTTACAAACCTATACATTTCAACTCGGTTTTACCAGTCAGCATAGCTGGGCGTTATTATTATTATTTCTTTAGGCGACTTAACCTCAAGCTCTGGAAACCTCAAAAGATCTATTCCCGAGATCTAAACATTCAGCTGAAATTGATCGTTAAACAAATAGCAGAGTGGTCCGAGAAAGAAGAACACGATAATGAAGCCGACTAAGTCTTAAAGAGGGTCTTTGATGAAATAGGGGTATCAAAGCAAGAGAAATGGCCAAGAACTTCGGGGGTTAAACTCATGAGAATTAATCGTACAAGCATTCATTTTAGGAGAACTAATCTCAGAAACGTTAATCTTAGGGGTAATAATCTCTAAGAAGCAATTAGTTCAAATGTTCTCCTTTAGCTCACGTATAATAATTAGGTAAACAATGAATGAGAAGCAAGAAAGAAGTAAGAAGAAACGCGTTGACGTAAATTATCTTATGAATACTTCATTGAATAGGGTGCAGTTTCTTCACATTGACCAAGGCGCAACGGATGTACAACGAATTGTTTGCGCAATGAGTGGAATTCGATTGCTCACGTGGTTGGACGAATAGCCAAGCGGAGTAGGAAATGTCTAAATTAAACGACAAATACGTCGAGACACGAGAATTTACATGGAGTGCAAAACACGCACCCTCCATTTTCTCTGCTGTTGTCTACCACCCTTTCGCCGTCGCCTCTCATTCAACTCTTGCACGAGGATTACCATAAACTCATCATTTATACGCCAGTACTACGGCCTCACATAACTGCAAAATGTCTTAAAATATTAAAATGCCTTTAACTCCCTCACCCACAATCATCCTGTAGAAACTTATAATTGTAACGCTGCCTTCTTCAACCAGTAAGTTTTTTACGTCATCGGTAAAACTTCTGAGACCATTTTGTTATCCGACACTTTACAACAGCTATTCTTTTTTTTCCAGATACTGGAAAATGTAATTATTATAGAAGATATGGTAATTGTGCAAAAAAGGGTATTTGTATACTTAGGACTATCTCATACCATTAAATTGAGTTATTTCGAAACTGTTTTGCACCGATAATTATGATGCCGTTGGGAATTTAATTTGAGAGAAACGACATCATTAAAGTGGCAATGGGGTGTCATTAAACAATATGTCATGTAATGTTCGTAGTGCAGGAAAAATAAAAGTCGTTCAACCGAAACATTAAATTTGACCCGGCTAGAACGAACCGGCGCGGATTGCGGTGAATAAATAATTGCACTAAATTCTACACATCCAACTCTATAGTGACCAGTCAGAGCACGTAACACGTGCGTACAAACATGCACAATACGCGCTTGGATATCACTATCACAGTTTGAATCCTCCGCAGCCTCTATGCCGAGTGTCGCTGTAACATTTATTTACTGAACTCGTCGGTGTAACCAGGGCATAGAAATATGCTCCCTGGCCGAAACGAGCATTAAAGTTATAATTACCAGGGTTAGTATATTCTAAATTTTGGGTCGAGACGACATGATTTTTTATCGGGGCATACATAATGAGAATTTCACAAGAGAATTTACGTGGAGGAAAAAATACAGTTTATTGCAATAAAATGAGAAGCGTGAATTATTCCACGGGGATGATAAATCTGTAGAAAGGACATTTCAAATTAAAATAGTAGTGTTAAATTTACAGTCTTCGTTTTTCAAAAAAAGTACGAGGTAGTGGTTTCTCGTTTCTAAAGCTGCTGATAATGAGGTTTCATTGAATATATGAGGAATATATCAATAATTTTTACACTTAGCGATTAACAATTTAAACTGAAATTGCTAGTGTCTTAATTTCTATAAGACCGCTGCTATGTATGAATAGAATATGTATGCACTGAAATTTTTGTACGAATTACAATCAATGATAATAGTTTCAAGAAATATGTATGCTGAAGGATCGAAGAAAAATTAGTACGGTAAACTGATTACTAAAACTTTAATTACAACAAAGTCTTTAAAAAATGCTAGATTTGATTTCCAAAGAATTTTGTATGCAATAAACCCTATTCAAAAAATATTAGCAATCTAAATCTGTTCTGCCACCCTTCACTTATGAAAGCGATTTTAAATTATTTTTTAAAAATAAATTAAATCCTATAAAATAATTATCACTAAATTTTGCTACACTAAATTCCAATCTCATGCGCTTAAACTGAGAAAACATTGCTCTATTGTGCTCGCTTGCGAAAATAGGCATTCATTTGGTAATTACTTAAATATTTGAAATTTAAAGTAATTGTTTGATCAAATAATTAGTTTTCTGATTTTTAAAATCATAATTTTAGCAAGACATATTCAAATCAGTCTAGTCAATTATTAGTAGAAGAGAGTTGTATATGATAGAGAATAAAACTTGAAATTGTCATTATACACATTTTATATATATTTGAAATACCTCATCCTTGATTTAATAGAATGTCAAATAAAGTTGCAAGCTGCAAATCTAATGTTAATGCAATGTAATGCTAATGTTTAGTCATGATAAGTCAAATCAAATAAGATTGTTCTCATCATGAAATTAAAAATGATTCCATTAAATATTCAAAAGAACAGTTAATGTAAAAATTGAATATAAAATTTGTTCCTGCTTGAATTTTATTTTATCAATAAAGCACTGAATGTAGCAGACGGAAAATGGATTTAATTAATCATGTTTATCATAGCTTGCTTAATTTAACAGTAATATTCCATTTATTTAAATACAACTTTTCACTTTTAAGCCGCACAGGGATTAATTATAAAAAGAATAATTTATCAGGTACCCTAAATTCAGAAATTGTGGCAATAATATCCTTTTTTAGCGTATAAGCTTTCGAGCATTAAAGTGTCAAGAAAATTTTTTTGTACCCGTCTGCTTTAAATAAGAACATCATTTCACATGTCATCGAGTTCGGAGTAAGTTCAGACCTTCCTCTGAATTTTGTGCAGAGATAATACTAGTCGATCTTGGAAAAAGTGAAACCAAAAGTGGAATTTGAACCCATCGCAGGCAGTCTGCATTGATGGTAATGGTAGTAGTGGACCGACTCGGGGGGTAGTTGGTAGTGTGAGGGGTGTCACGTGTGTTTTATAGTATCGCCGGGCCGGGGAGGCGAGGTGTTGACGGACGGGACGCGGTACAACGACCCAACGTTGCCTGTCTCTCACTCACCCCCTTGCCTCTTTGTCTCTATCGCTCTCTCTAACTCCAGGACTTCACCCTCATCGTTCATCTCTCTCTAGCGCGCGGCTCAACCCCCTGACTGGCAGCAGCCACCCCCAAACGAAACCCAAACAGTGTTGCCAAACGTCTGCGACGCGTATAGCGTGGTCCCATTTGCATTTCGTTTGTGCTTCAACACGGAATATTTTTGCATGGTGCATTTTATCACACACTCTTGGCCTGTCTCTCAACAAGCTAAGGCTGTTTAGAGCGTTTTGATATCATGTGCCTTCTGTAGGAATCGATTGCTTTTAACCCGACGCGATGCCAAGCCCATTCTTTTCCAACGGAGAACGGGTGATGAATTAGTCAAATATATCGATGTCACTTGGCACGAATTGGACCCATTGCTAAATCAAACAGTTTCAAGGAACTGAAACGTCGCGAATTCGTACTCAATTCAACTTGACTGAACCTAATTCGACAAGGGAAACCAAATCCTGTTCGAAACTAGCTTTAAGATTAAAAGCCTACACCAACTAGAAAATAGCCATTTCGCTGTTGAAGGGTATCTAAAGATTAAGGATATAGGGGAGGAAATAATGAACAGAAATAAGTATCAACTAGGGACCATGGATGTATCAAATAATATAAACCCTTCTTTGGATTATTGCAGATGATTGCCACGTTCGTTGTATGTTTTCACAATTAAAGATGTTATAAAAATTAATATTCACTTTTCAGACGGCTTCACAGTCTCATAACATGCAGATTTCGAATAAAATACCTTACATTACTCGTAGGGTTAAGAAGGTGCTCACGTGGAGCGCACTAGTCGCAAGGACGCTCTACAAACATTAATAACCCTGTAAAGACCTGTCATACTCGACTTGTGATGTAATATACTAAACATAAATATTTCAAGGATGAATTGTTTTATTTTGCAAAACCAAAAATTTCATGTATGTTTGTTGTAAAAAGTTTAAGCAACCACAGCAGGATGGTTC
>JAAAKG020029193.1:0-19723 GCA_010014905.2 Druon quercuslanigerum | reverse complement strand
TTTGTACACGATTGAAACCCGAAATATCTACTTTATCATAATGAATCATCGTGAAAGCATCAAATCTATTATTAAATTTTAGTACATTTTTTAGTAATAATATATAGTGAAGCGTCTATAATTTTAGGTTAGTATTGAAGAATTTGTTTTATATCTTACAAATAATTAAAATAAAAGAAATGTTAACATAAACAAAATTATATACGTAAAGTAAAATTATACATGATTAATATAATTAATATAATTAATTATATATAATAAAGTAAAATTTTTAGTAAATATGGCCGAAAATCATTCATATTTCAGGAAGGACTATTTTCGAACGAGATGTGAGTAGCATTCGCAAATCCGTGTTGCATCAACATGGAAGTAGACGAACCAATTTGTTCTTTGAAAACATTCGCCAACAGATTTAAAAGTCCATGCAGCAGAAAGAACCTTCGCATTTCACATTTTGAACACCTATCAAAGTTTCATATCGATGGATTGTACTTCACCATTATTGTGAGGGTTATTTGACGACTCCGAAATGGCCAAAAAATTTGTCTGCGCAAGGAAAAAAACGGACAAAGTTGTAAAAAGCGTTTTGTCGCCTGACTCGATGGAAATTCTCTTGAATGATCTCAAGAATATTGAATTTATTGGTGTAAGGACTGATATTAGCAACCATGGACATGTAAAATTATTCCTACTTGTTTTGCAATACTTTGATTTATCTACGAGTGGAGCTCAAGTGTGGTCTTTAGATTTAGAAGATGCGAAAAATGAAACAGCAGATACAATTAGAAATTTACTGTTCGAAAGTTTTGATAAATTTGATTCAAAACATAAGATATCATCTTATTCGGCCAATAAAGCAAAACAAAAAACTTTGGTGGTGTCAATCGAATTGGCATAGAAAATATTTTTTGAATTGTCAAACGAGAAGTCAATGAAAAGATTATTGGCATTGGGTGTCCTGCCTACACAATTCACAATAGTGCTCATCATGGGTTGGGTCAATTTAATACAGTTTCACTCGATATTTTGGTGTTTAAAATCTTGGATTTTTCTTTCAATTTATACGGCACGAACTGATGCATTGGAAAGTATTTGTGAATTTGTTGAAATTTAGTTTCATAAAGTTTTGTCTCATAGTAAAACAAGATCTCGCTAAGAAGCATTACATTAGAAGGTATTAAAAAATTTTAATCCCTAAGAATGCCGCTTCTTTCCTTCGTTTTTTGATCCTAATTAGGTGGCGAAAATAATATTATCCAATCCCTTTTAAAAGCTGATCATACCTGCCAGATGTAACTTCCAATAAATGAAAAACACAATTTTCGTTTTAAGCATTAGAATCCGCTCCAAAAAGCATACAATTTATCAAACCTAGTACTTTTATTCAAACACAGTAAGTAAAAGTAGCAAAATTTGATAAATTAATACTAATACTAATAGATAATAGATTTTGTTTCCAGTAGAGTTGTTTTAAATTTTGGAATTATCATACTATATTTGGATTTAAAGACCTAACAAACTTTAATACACGGAGTTTTATGATAATCAGCCCATATTCCGTAAATTTGATCCGCCATTTGGATCTTTTATTTAAATTTTTTGACTTTAAATGCCAGATTACATAAAATGCCCAATAAAATTCACGCAAAATGTGTAATACCCTATATTATACAAATTGCCTAGGCATTACATATAATATCTAAAAGACACTAGGCGATGTGTGTGATGAATATGTTTTTTAAACAAATGCCTCATTTCCGTTTATGCAAACAAAATCCACTTTTAATTTTTTTATGTTGGTAAAAGATAGTTTACAATTCGCCCTAGAAGCTCTTTAAATATAAAAATGGAATCTTTCTTAGTTTATGAGAAATAGTTAAAAATGCATTTTAAATTTTTCTACTTATACATTTTTTTTTGTTTGACTACGAATCAAAACTGATTTTTCAAATATCATCCCTACAAGTCTGTTTTATAGGATCCAAAATAATCCCATTAGCTAATTATAATTTTCTTGCGATTTTTCAAAATACAAATTGTGTACAAAACATAAAATACTTTTCAGAATTATTTAACTTATTTTCCACGTTTTAATTAGAGTATGGTAGTAATTAAATCAAGCTAATAAAAATTTTTTTTTAAACAATTCGGCATAATTTTTATTAATCATAATAGTCTAAATGATGCTAGAAAGTTTTGATTTTTTCTGAAATAATATACCTAATAGTATAAACAAATAATTATAATTTATAATTATCTTTTCCTAAGTTAATGCTAGATAATTGCGGTTTTCCTGGAGAAAAAGTTAAAAATATTTTTAGAAACGTAACCATCTAGCAAAAATAAAGAAGATAGTTATTAAAAATTCTAATTATTAACAACTACAATTAGAATTGACAATTAAAATAATGTTTTCCAGCATTACTCTAAAAGAATATTGTGATAATTGATAATAAATTTCTCAAACAATTATTTATCTTAAATTTAATTCATTATTAGTTCGCTTAATATGAAAATTTGATAATTACTTTAAAAATTCATCATTCAAATAAATAATTTATGCTAACATCTAATTATCAATAGAAAGTAGAATTTGTGTTTAAAATATTGCAAAATAATCATAAATAGCAGAAAAAAATTTGTTAGTAATTAGTCTCAGAGCATAATTAGGCCTCGTAATTATGACCTGATTATGGCTTATTACTTTACACAATCCACATACCGATGACAATGGTCGAATTTGGATTGCGCGTTGATCAAGGGCGCCAACCATTAGCGAAAGAAAAGGCAAACATGAAAAAAAAGAAGTCCCGCTAAATGATGTATTTATGTAAAATACGCAATTTCACTTCTAGATTGACACATTAAAAGAAAATCGGTTGAATCTCAATAATCACAGGGGGGGGGGGAGGTCACCAACCACAAAATAATAAGAGGCCAACAAAATCTTTAAATCATGAAAGAAGTATTCTTTATTTTAGCTGTTACTTAACATTTCCGCAAGTTACGTAATATATACAAAATACACATGGCATACCTACGGAAAACACTAACAAAGACGGTTCTTACAGCAGAGTTTTCAATTCTCAAGATAGTTCTATGAAACGATTCAATCCCTAAACCTATTATCGAGTCTAGTAAAAGAAACAAAAAACCTTCCAGCCAAACCGCCCCAATATTAGTTCACAATTTAAATTTGTCAACCACGCGCGAAATCGAAATTTAAGCGACAAGTTACCATGACAAATAAGCTAAGAAAATCACTCTTTGGTCCGGAAGCACGTGTCGGATTTCTAGGGTTGAAAGGACGTCTTGAGAAAACCGAGTCTGCCGTAACGCGAATCGTTCGCCATTCCGCGATCACCGCAGCGCGTAAAAATTAACCGAGAAGGAAGCACATAGAAAGTAGAAAAAAAGAACACCGACAAATTACCAATTACAACTTTGAAAAAAAACGCAAACACATTTGCCGGAGGGATACAACCGTTTCTTAACTAAATAAAAATTACGGAAACGGAGAAAATCTTAACCCGCACAAAGAGATCTTAGAACAGCGAATCACTTTGGCGGCATTTCTTTATTTCTTAGACTTTATTCTCTTACCAATCCCGCCCCAGTGATTCACCGAGGTTAACAAAAATAAGTTACCTTAATTTTGGGCACGTATTGTGCCTTACTGAAGTCCATCATGCTTTCTTTTTACGTAAAACAATAATTTCCTCGCCGTTTACAAATTCCTTTCTTCTCCAATTCAGTTTTTGCTCAACTACTTTTTACCTATGCATGCGGCTTGGCATGAAGAACGAGAGTGTCTAATTCCACGCTGTATAGATACTGCCCGAAGGGGTGTCTGCGCTTCGTCACTCCAATTGACCAATAGCGACGCAGGACTTACGCGCCAAACGTTGATACACCCAGCACGAATCCGCGGGAAAGTTTATATCCAATATGGCTACTGGAAGTCTCCAAGCTCATCCTAACGACAGAGTGATAAAAGGAATTAAATAATCGTAAGGGTTTTCGTCACTTTGGGCAGGAGTAATGCGGTCTAGCTTTATCTCGGTACTTAAACCAGCTGCGTGATGGCGCACTTCCTATTTGGCCCAGTATCATTATTTTATTAACTTTTGACATCGCTGAAAGGTCAACAATGTCGACAGGAATCGGCTTTTAGCCACTTATGCTGGAAAAAGACCGAAAGATACCCAACCGTTCACCAGAAGCGAAGAAAGACAGTCAAAACTAGTGACTATCGTTCTCTCTCTCTCTCTCTCAAAGGTCATGTATGGCACTCTGTAGCCTTGTGGTTGGGCTTCCAACTTGCGAATTCCCATGGTGGTGTTCCTAGGTTAGTTCCTTTGTCTTTGCTTGTAGAGTGAGACACCTGACCTCTTGCATTCGTCGTCTCTTTCTGTCTTGTCGTAGGTAGTGGTTAGAGCCATCCCGGCATTAAGTTTTTCAACCCTAGCCAACCCTGCATGCGCAGTCGTACATACTGCGCCTTGCTGTTTTTGACAGCTCTCGCACTCGCTGTAGTAATAAACATACGCAAGAAACAAAAAGGAAATGAAAAACAGCATTAACAGTATTTTCTCGACCAAATGAGAGTGCTCCCTGAGAAGAAAAAAAAATGAACGAAAGGACTCTCGTTCTTCATCATGCCGATGTAAGAGAATTCTTCTAATTGTGTAAGCAACATTTACTACAGCATTAGTAAGGTTAGTTAACGTGACAGGTGCAAAACACTTCGTCACATTAGGTTCTATCGAGAAACTTCAAAACAGAATTATGGGGGTTATTTAAAAAAAGGCTTATTTCGTATTTTATGGGTAATTGCAAAGAAAAATATTAAATTTTAACTTTTTGCACATTATATTAACGATTATGAATAACATTTACAAAAATGTGTATTTTCTTACGGGACGTTTGTATGCAACATCACGATTTTACATGGAATTGCTCATTTGACAAATTACCTAGGCATTATAAGTAATGTCAGACGTAACTTAAGTTATCATAAAACCACCAAACGCGTCCTCAATTTGCGGATAGAGGATCCCTGTACCAAGGATTTCTGCTGAATACGGTTACAAAAAATTAAGAGGTAGTCGCGGACAATTGTCCAGGGGTGGCACATGGGTGAGGTATCTGGAACGGTGGCTCTGAGATACCGGGCGACCTTTTAGAGTACGCAGATTTATCCTTCTATGCTGGGCTCTATAAGGATGCACGAACCCTTTTGCCCAGCTTCTCGTGGGAACAACAATGAAAGCACCAAGCATAGTTGTAGTAAGTGCGGTTCTAGGCAATAGTACGCGCAGGGCTTCCGACAATGGGTCGTCCAACAATGCCGACCACTCTAGAGCTAGGGTGCCAATGAAGATGGAGTCAATGTGATGGATCGCTTTTAGGCGGAACACAGATCGCTTTTAGGTGGACGGAGCGTTAAAGTCACAACTTGCTAGAATGCCACAATGCGAGTGTAACCCCTGAACAGGAGAATTACATGGCACGACTGCATTCTCTTTGGTTCGCAAACCACCCAGAGCAATCGCACTTTTCGCATCAACGTCTGCGAAACCATGCCGAAGTACTCAAAAAAGGGCTATGTAAGGCGAGCGCCTACTCTAACAGAGCCAAAACAAGCCGGCTGCAAAGAAGCAGAGGCGATAAGACCATCCGTAGAGAGGCATTGGATAGAAGACGAGCGATGCCTTATAAGCCGGCAGAACAGCAAGACCCAGGTTTCTCACAAGCCGAAAGATATGGCTGAATTGCATAAATAGCTTCGTGGACAATTTTCCCAAGGATCCTACCTCTGGACTATCCATTGTCGTGTGTATAATGCAGCGAGAGCTTAGGCCAATGCGAACTGTAGAGCAAAACCAATGGGTGATCATAAAACCAAAAGTCGAGTGCATCAACTCGCCAAAAAGATAGATTTGAAAGTTCGCGCGCGAACTGCGGTTCCGTTATCACTCATGTAACAACTCAAAGCTGCTGATTATCAGACAGCATATTTTAGAGAGAATATGGATACTATCTGACGCTAAGAGAAGTCCAGAGCGGAGAGAGAGAAAGAGGTGGGTAAAAAAAAACAGTTTCTCTCTGACCCATCTCGAGTCTTCCAAAAACCTTCTGTTGCTGTCGACCACCCGTCTAAACCAGAGGAGGTCGGCTGTCTTTTGGAGAGAAGTCTACGAAGTGCAACATAGACTTGACGAAGACTCAGAGAACATAAATAACTTCAAGGAGCTTTGTGATGCCTAGATGGTATCAAGACCTTCTGGTGGAAGAAGTTTCCTTCAACCCACCACCACCTCGCCCGTATTTTGACCTCATATTTGAAGTCGGAAGGGCCAATTCCGGAGTGATTCGTGAAAGTGCGCACAGTACTCCTGCCGAAAATGGGCAGCGTAGGTGAGCCAAAGGATTAAAGACCAATCACTTATCGAAACACACGGTATAAGATATTTACAGCTATCCTAAATGATAGGATTGTTCGGGCAATCGGATGTAGCTGAAAGAAAGGCGTAGAAGGTTGTCGGGAGCACCTGCTTATCGATAGATGTGCCGCAAAGATGCAGTGTCCTGCCAGCGTGACACTTTCCAAAGTGGTGTCTTTCAGGGCGACTCCATGCGTTTACTTCCCTTTTGCCTTAAATCATGGAATTTGGGTTAGAAAAATGCGCCAAGGCTTATTTGAAGCAAGGAAAACTTAATGGCATCTCTGAAGATCCTAAGCTCGTCGATAGAAGCGCTATATGACACTTTTGCGCTGGAGAGACTTACACGTACCTGGTTGTACCACAGAGCCACATTCAGGATGTGACAACTATAAAGGATACTGTTTGAACCAGATATAAATGGAGCAAAGTATCTACAATAAACATGCTTGGCGCCCGGGAGTACTCTATTTATTTGGAGTGTTTCCATGGACGAAGATCGAGCTCAGATCCCTTGATATCGGGAAACGAAAGGTTATGCACGTAAACAAAAGCATGCATCTTAAATATTATGTTCTGCGACTCTGCACCTCATGCCGTCAAGTTGGTCGCTGAATATTGAGTCTTGAATTTCTTTACAACAGGATTATTTTGGGTACAGCACATAGAGTGGCAAATGGGAGAGACATTTTTTTTAATGTTCAGGAAGCATGAAGAAGTGGGCAAAAAAGCGTTTTTGTATAAAGCAGCGGAGGAGGCTGCTGAAGCAGTCGGACCTGACTTCAGTATCAGAGGTGAGCAGAATCCAACAAATCTTATCTGTCTCGAGTACTTCCTTCTGAAAGCTCGGATTCAGAAAGCATAGGAGAAAAAATTCCGGGAACAGCTCCTCGATAAGAGGATGCACAGCATCTTCCACAGAAATGTGGAAGATCAGTTAATGGAGTGCGAGCCAACTTTTGCTTTCCATAAATCACTCGAATTGAAGTCGGGCACGGAGGGTATTATTTTTTTTGCCACATTTTGAGTCAAGACATTCCTGATGATAGCTGCAGGGTGTGCGAGGCACAGCTCGGGCATCTAGGACACATACTGTTTAGTTGTCCAACTTATGCGTGAACAACCTACAGCCAAAGGTACAATGCGGCACTAAGAGTGCTTTATTGCAATCTCTGTCAGTCTTACGGCATTAACCATAATATCGCTTTGCTAAACGCTACTAGGGGAATAGAGTTCATTGTCGGGAATGAGAAGTGCCGAATATACTGGAACTTTATATCATAGACAATTCTTTCTGTTGCAAACTCGATGCCTGACATAGTTCTCCTTGACTTCCAGAAACGAACCATGTTCGTTATCGAAATTTTCGGCACCGTCTAACAAAAACATCACAGCCAAGGATAATGAAAAGAAAGAGAGGTATAAAGACCTTGAAAGGGAGTAGATACGATTGTATCTGTAAAATTCTGTTAAATTAATCGTCCTTATCATCGGTGCTCTTGGAGGTGCCAAGCTTTAACTGGCTAATAGCCTGACAGGCATCCCTGCGTGTGAAAAATATGCTCAAACAGTTGCGGGGAAAATGTAGAAGCCGGTCTTCCTTGGGTCACTCAGTGCAGTCAGGGTGCACAAGACTTTTGCCGGATCGTCGTATAAATTCCGTCACAGACTGGAACCACATATCTGACGGTCGTGAGACGTGGTTATGTCTGGAATTTTACTGCGTTAATATGAAAAATGGCACCCGATCCCGACATATATGTATGTATATATATGTATGTGTGTGTGTATCGATATGTAGATTATTCCAATGACATTTCACTTAAATTAGAATTTTGAATCAATTCTAAATTAGTTTCAAAAACTTGGTCCGACGTACAGCTATTAATTTGGACAACCCTATTCTTTTACTGATACAATACATATTTTCATAAATCTAAAAGCCTTGAAAAAATGGCACTACCTGAATAAAAAGGGAACTTTTTTAGTAAATAATAGATTGTAAAAATAATTGTGAAGAAATCTTCTGTCAAAAATCTCTTTAAAATTTGCATAAGCTTATAGTAAAAAAAACTTTAACACTTAATAAAAATTGTAAATTAAAAATTGATGATGCTATATTCATGATTATTTTTCTGGACATGGTTTGTTTATATATTTCTGCAAAAGAAAGTTTTGAACCAACACATTTTTATGCGTAAAAAACAGAGTACTATCAATCAACATATCATTCTAGTATGCCCTATTTTTATAAATAGCGAGTATACCTTTGTTCAATTCTAAAAGTGTTCGCCAATTTATTAGGCCCTCCTTTAAATGCAAAATTATTTTTAAATTGAAGTAGGGGTTCATTAGTCTTCAAAAAGGCGCATTTTTAAGCGTATAAATAAAATTTGTATTACTTTGTACAAAAAAAAGTTACTTTACAATATAATTAGTAATTTTTGTACATAGCGGGAAAAGTATGCATTTGTCGCGAGTTCTAAGCCTCCGATAAAGTATGAAGTTTTAAACCTATTTTTCTACTTAATTACTAAGTAACAAATGTGTTTTTAGAAGATTACATAGTAAACATTAATTTGCATTTTTTGCTAGATTTTTTAAATGAATGTAGAGAATCTTTAGAAGAACAAAAAGAGCTATTTCTTGTTGCGAGTGGATAAAAATTAGTATATGTTTCAAGAAGGTATAAAAAAGACCGGAAGAAAATAATGTTGTTAGAAAAGTAATTTGGCTTGATACTAATTTGACATAATATATATTGCTACTTCTTTCAAAATACACTGTAATTGATTGCGGTTGTATTTTTCCACTTTTATAAAAAAGCCATTTTTTACTTTGAGTTATGTGATTGTTTCGATTTCAAAAACCCACTTAATAAATTATTTTTCTTATTCTATAAATTATTAAAACTCTATTGAATCTAATAAGTTTATTTTATTCAAATTATTTGATTCCATCAAAGCTTCAGAACGTTCCGAAAAATCGGGAAACGCTCGAGATATCGGTTCTCAATCAAGACCATATATTATGTATAAAGCTATATCAAAATTATCCTACTTTTTAAAATATTTATACAGGTTTTGAACATGAATTCTATATTTATGACGCCTTATGTTTAATTATCGTACTTTCATAATGTATAAAATCAAATGCAATTTTGTTTAATGAGTGTCACAAATTTGATGTTTTAGAATTCTTACCCCTCAAAATTAGCCTGTTTAAGAACATAGTATAATTCATTTTCTTTCATATTCTAAATATTCCTGAGGCTATATAATTAACAAATTTTTTAAGATTAAGTTAGATTCTTTTATTTTGAGAAATAAAAAACACGCGTTATAAAATTCGGCCTGTCACTTGTAAGATTTTGATCCTAATTTGGATAATCTTGTGGACGAAACTGTTCTACATATATTGTTTTGAAATTGCTTGAGATTGGATAAAGGCTGCCTGTGGGAGAATCATTTATTTCTTGTTGAGTCATATTTTCAACCTTAGCGCTCTCCATATTTATTTTCACCCGTTTATAACAAGTTCCTTTTCCATATATTGCACGAAGTCTTTTATTGTCCCCCACTATTGCAAAAACATCACCACTGGACGTTGATAATACTGCTTGTTCTTCGGTTGGCATGGGTAGGAAATCATATTTTCCTCTCAAATTAATTGATTTATTGAGAGGAAAAGTGTATCTGCGAATTTCGAAACGCCGATTTGGATTCGTGTTTGGAATTAGTCGAATAAATTTAAGGTGTTTAAGTTCATATCCTAGTACCCTTGAAATCGAATGCCTGGCATGAGGAGACCTGGACCTTTCACGATGAAGAGGCTCAGAAGGAGGAGAAGATCGCACTCGAAAATGAGATCTGGTAGGACGAAGAGAACTTTCAGGAGATTGATGTTTGTCAGGAGAATAAGAAGCTTTGTAGCGAGGAGTACCAGCAATAGGGACGCGAGTAGGTGTACGCTTAAGTTGTTCACTGAACTCCGAAACTAGAAACAGAGCAGTAAAATAAATTAAATATTATTGTGGCATATACTACCGAAGTATAATTTTTTCATTCGGTATATTTTTCGCTTCCAGGAAGAAAATTACCAAAATTCGTCTCGTCGACAGGGATCACAAGATTATATGTGGCAGGACACATAGGGATTGCACATTCTTTCTAGAATCAAATTTCAAATTTTATGCAAGAAAATAATTATTTTAAATGAATTGGTTATATCATTAGCGGATGGTACTTTCCCGACAGTAGGCAACCTTGAAGGCAGTACATTTACAATATCGATCAAGATAAGAATCTTAAATAACAGAAAATGCTCAAAGTCTCAATTAGACTGTATGGAAAATATCTTTTTTAAAAATAAATTAAAATTTTTTTCAAAAAAAAAAAGATCTTCTCTTTTCGCTCCACTGGGAGTATATCCGGTCAGGTGCTTTTCCATTAAGCTATTAGACAGAGCAGAATAAGAAGCTTTATTAAAAAAAACTAACGCTAATTTTTAGCAAGATGTTCGCAGTAAGATTTACCATTAACATCTTGCTAAAAATTAGCGTTGTTTTTCTGAACAAAAGTTCTTATTCTAATCTAATATCTAAATGAAAAAGCACCTGACCGGATATGAAAAGTTCTGTGGTTTGATTTCCAGTGGAGCGAAAAGAGAAGAACCTTTTTTTTTTTTAAATTTATTTATATTTAAAACAATGATTTTCCATCTATTCTAAATAAGACGTGAAGCATTTTGGGTGGTTATCTACTGTTGATAAAATTATATCCGCTGATGATATAACAGATTCACTTAAAATGACTACTTTTACCATAACACCTTGCTAAAAATTAGCGTTTTTTTCTTAATTAAAGGTTTCGATTCTGAGCTTTCTAATAGCTCACTGGAATAGCACCTGACCGGATGTTAGAAGTTCTGTGTTTCGATTCCCAGTGGAGCAAAAAAAGAAGATCCTGTTTTCACCAGAACAAAATTTTAATTTATATTTACAGAAAAGAAATACGGAGATACCCTGAAAGCCGAAGTAAGTTGCAAAAGGTAGTTAGTTACTCCTTAGGCGCTGGAATTAACATTTACTGCGTTGGCGTTCCAAAGATTTCAAGGGTAGGTATTCGGTCTGAGATGAATTTTTAAACTTGTTAAAATTACCCCAGAATTATTCTGAACGAATTATACATTCTTAGAATTTAATTAGAATCCCGCAGATAAAAGAAATCAAAATGACGATCAAATGTGCCAAAAAGCAAAAAACAAATTCCTGCCAAGAAGCCGAGAGAAAAAGTGAAAATGCGGCCTGTTTTGACAAAAAGTAATGTTCGACTCTATTTTTTTTTAATATATATATACGTATAATATATTACGGTTTAAAAAATTATTGATGATTTTTATCTTTTATTTAATTATTACATCTTTTATTGATTTTTAAATATACTAGGGTTACCTTGATGATCCTCTTGTTCACTACTGGTCCCAAAATTAGACAGAAAATCCCTTGTTTTTGGCGGCAAACCTGATGATATTGCTGTGAATAAAAAAATATATTAAAGAATATTACTTCCAATCCTTCTTCTTCCCTCATTTCCCACCACGTATCGAAAGAGTTTCAATTTGCATGGAAAATTCGATTAAACAAAATTTACACTTTTAATTTTAAATAGTCAAAGGACATTTCGGAGTGCTTTAAATATTATCAAGAAGTACACAGGAGAGATTGGTATGGAGAGTATTCGGCCAGGATCCCTGAATTTTTGCATCGGAAGTGAGAAAAGTGCATTATTCTTTTTTTATATTTAACTTCTACAAGCCTGAGTAAAGAAAGCCAAAGTTAAAAAATTTCGCCCAGAGCTACTTGACATGAAAATACACAGAAAATTCCAAGGAAATGTGGAAGAACCGTCTTTGTCAAAAGACCAAACATTCATTTTTCTCAGTTCATCAGGGCTTAATTCAGGTACATAAGGTGTCGTGCGTGTCATGCACACGCTGATTACCTAAAACATATACTATCTGGGTCTCCCAACAATGCGAAAACGGTGTATCTCTACAGACATAATGCGGCCCTAAGAGTGCCTTATTACCATGTTCGTCGTTCTGACGTTTTTGGCCACGACACTGCTCTGCCGAACACTCCAAAAGAGATAGAGTCACTTGTCCAAAATGAGAAGTGTCGAATTTTTTTGAACTACAATTTTCAGACAGCCGTATCTGTTGCATACTCCAGGCCTGACATGGTTTTCCAAGACTTCGAGAAACGAACTACATTTGTGATCGAATTCTCTACCCCGGCCGACTGCAACATCATTGCCAAGGCAAAGGGAAAGGAAATGTATCAATAGCTATAAAGGGGGCTGCAATGACTGTACCCAAACTTTTTTTTTTAACTTTCATAGGCATCTAATTATGTGTTTGAAGTAGTAATTTATCCATTAACAACAATTGGCATTAAACAAATTTTTAAAAATCATAATTTGCTCCCAAAAATAGCAAAACTCAGTTTTTCAGCCACCTACTTTTTCAGAACCCTATAAAACAGACTTGCGGTGCTGACATGTTGAAAATAATACTTTATTCATATTCTATAGCTCATTGTCAAGAGAAATATTAAGTTTCAATACTTTCAGCTGATGATAAGGCTCTTTCTGTATTTTTTCTCGAGATAAAAATTCCTAAAGCTTAAAATGCCAACTTTTTCATTTAATTTGTTTATATACGAGCTCTGGGCGATTATAAGCAGTAAATTCCTATTCTAATCGACAGTGGTCGGTAGGAGGGCGTCAGTCGACTTGAGTCGAGTGCTCGTGCGGCAATGAAAAATCGCTTATTTTTTATAGAGAAAAAAAAAGATTTGGCTTAAATTTTGTTAAAGTTTTCCTTAAACATCAAGGAACAACTTTGCGACTGGAAGTTTCCCGTCCGCAAAACTTCTCTGCAGACTTTTGTCCGTTAATGTCTGAGGAAACGATTCCTGGCGTTTCGGTACAATGAAAATTTCCGGTTTTTAATTTTTAGTAAAAAAAATATCAATTTGATTAAAAAACTTTTTGAATAAAAGTTGTGCAGCTCGTCAAACCGCATATAGACATATTTTTGCGCAATGAATTTTTCAAAGTTGGTAATTTTCAGAAATTTTTCCGCGTTTCCGCCAGGCACAGGGTACTGGGAGCGCGAGTCCGAGCGCTAAGGACATTATGGGACCCACATGCTCAATTGACCATTTTTAAAAGCTGGAAAGATCACTACAATTTCTTTCCTCGAAAAAACAAAATTACAGTATGTTTCTTTCATTAGAGTTGAAGAAATTTCAAGTTCGATACATTCCACTTTTTCAAAAATATGTTCACTAGCAAAAACAGTAAATAAAAAAAATTTTCCATTATTTTTGAAGCAATTGGGAAATTTTTTGGAATTTTCAAAACACAAAGGAGAACAAACGATATTAACCAATTAAAAAATTAATTTTGTTTCTTTTTTTTAATTCCAAGCAACAAATATTTTACTCTCAGCTCAAAAGATTCAACTAATTTGAATATTTTCACTCCGCCCTAATGACCAGTTGGCACATTTTGAATTGCAGAAATGCGACCTCCTCCGAAGGAATAATTTTCAACGGCTCTATACGTTCAGATGTATTATACGTTCTCGCGCATAGTTGCTTCGTTCACAGTTGTACCCTTCCCTAACTACATGAGAAAAGGTCAGGTGAAACGGAAAATACATGATGCCAAATCACAATCAACTCAACGTCTGTGGAGTTCTGAAATTCCAATTTGAGGTTCGTAATTAGCGATCCCAAAAACCCCCGAGTACAGAGATGTGCGAAAATCGTAGTTTCCGAAATTTCATGTCCTTCATATTGGCCCCGCTATTCCGTGAAGGACATATCTATTCGAGTTCCTTAAGACAAGTTTTTTCTTGAAGTTCAAATATTCCGATGACCATTATCATAGCCAGGGTCAAGTCCCAATGCTCTTTTGGCTAGAAAAAAAATCATGAGAAAAAATCCCGAATTGTTGTACCTGATGTAACTAACGCGCTGAGAGTAAGGCCTTCATGCCATTTGTCATGTTTCACTGAGCTCGCCTCTCATTCGGTCCCCCGCTCCCTGCGTTGCGAAAAAATACAGAGGCCTTCAATTCCCGTAAAGCGTAAATCTGATGTTTATACTGCCAGATTAAAGTGTGTGTTTGAAATAAATACTTGGAAACAGTTGCTACTAATTTTATTTTTGTTAAAAAAATTCATATTTCCAAAGTCAAAAATCAAATGTATGGTTGAAAAATCGTTTTTCTGTCTAAATATAACTTTTCCTAAAATTTAAATTAAAACCTTTTTGGATTAAAATATCAGCTATACCGTTGTTTACTAATCTAATAGATCTTTATTAGTTTTCTATAGAGTTTAAGTGCTCGGAGAAATTCTCATGAGCATAAGAATATTCTCGAGAATATGCTCGATTTAAATTTCCGGGTAAAGTGTATTACTTCACATTGAAAAGAGCGCTAAATTTAAATAATAAAATAAATCGAAATAATGGAAAATGTATTATTCACAGTAAACAGTGCCTTATTCAGGGTCGCTACAACATTCCAAATTCTAAATTTTTCTATGTATAAAACTAAATATACACCTGAAAGATTAATAAGATAAATTTTGAGCCTGAGAAAGGAATTTTTTTTAATAAAATGAGGATTCCTCAACCAATGATATGAATTTTTAAAGTAATCGTTGAGCTTTTCACTCTAAAGAATAATTTTAAACAAAGTACATGAATTTTTGTCTAAAAAATATCCTTTTTCAGCGAAAATTATAAAAGTTGAAATATTAAAAAAATAAATGTTCAACACAAAAAAACGATTTTTTAAACCAAAAATATAAGAATTAAATTTTGTATTAAAACAATCAATTTTAAATTTAAAAAAAATTGTTAACAGAATAAATAAATTTTAAACCCTAAAGGTAAATTTCCGAGTTTTCCGCAAAATTATTTAGTTTTCAACTGTAAATATAAATTTTTAAAAACACTTGGATGAAGCTGAAAAATTAGTTTTTAACGAAAAAGAATGAAATTTGCAGCCGAAGAATTTTTTTTTTTATCACAGTGATGAATTTTTGACTAAATAGTGGAATTTTCAGCACAGAAGATAAATTGTCTTAAAAAAAAGTAATGGATTTTTAAATAAATGTTTGTTTTCAAGCCAAAGAAAAGAATTCGTAACATAAAAATATAATTGTAAGATTTTCTAAAAAACAGAAAATTTTATATAAAAAAAAGATTACATTTATATCTAAAAAGGTCAGTTTTCCACAAAAGATGGAATGGTTAAAGTGAAATTTTAACTAAAATGATAAATCTTCAACAAAAAAAACTTAATTTTTACCCAAACATGAAGTTTCAACTAAAAAGATAAATTTTCAACCAAAAAAGTAACGAATTTTTAACAAAATAGGTAAATTATTAAGAATAGATATTAATTTTTACCAAAAAGATAAACCAGATAAGTTTTCAACTAAAAATAGAATAATTAAATTTTCAGTAAAAAACTTAATTACAAATAAAAACAAAATAAACTTTAAACGAAGAAGTATAATTTTTAATTAAGATTCAACTTCTATAAAAAGTTTCAATTTTGAACAAAAAATCAAAGTTACATTTTTAGTTGAAATAATTAAATCTTAATAATAAAAAACTAATTTTCTATCAATAAGATGAATTTTGTATCAAAATAGATAAATTTTTAACAAAGTAAATGAATTTACAAACAAATATTTGAATTTTGCGTTTAAGAAGATAAATTTGGAACCAAACATGTACAGAGTAAATTTGCAGTTAAAACTCTTAATATTCAACTAGAAAACATAATTTTCAACATAATAATTAAATTTTTAACAAAAAAGGTTTGTCAACTGAAATAATAAATTATCAACCGAATAAATGAACTCTTAACAAATGTCCAACTAAGTAGTTAAATTTGCAACCGAAAAAGATGCATGTTCAAAAAGTTAGTTTGAATTTTCAACTAAAAGCGATTAATTTTCAACTAAAGAGCAACTCTGTAAAATAAAAAATTATATCTTTATTACACTTGAGAATTTTTTTGTAATTAAATTATTCATAATTTAAAATATATAATTTTGTACTTAAATTAAATTCTCTTAAATTCTCTATAAATTTTCTGTTCGAGCTTAAATGCTGAGCATCGTCTCGAGAGCATTTGCTCAACATAAATTTTCCGGCATTTAAAAACTCTAATCTGCATCCTGCTCGAATTTTCTCGAAGTGATAATATCTTTGAATTTTGTTATTTTTGTAATGCAAATTTTTCTCGAGTAACATTTAACCTTATCACCTTTCATTCCTCGCAAATTCTCCCAGGTAATTTTTTGGATGACCCGTATTAACATATAGTAAGAGTTCTGTTACTTTTTACAGTTATATTTTGCTTAAACGCACTTTTTCTTCTTTCCCCAAAAATATACTTAGATTAAATTCTCTTTCACTTTTCACAAACTTAAATAGAGCTTGAAAGGAAATAGAACTTGGTACAGAATTAAGATTAAATTACATGCATCCTTATTTTCTTAGAGCTGGAAAAATATACTTGAAATTATAGATATAACATATTATCATATTCACCAATAGAATTCAGGATAAACACCAATGACAAGCAAAGAGTAGAAAAAATCGTCATATTGTTGAATCCAAAAGAAAACTAATTACTTTATTATTGAATAGTTTGATTAACACAATGTAACTGATCAATGTTTTGGGGCTCAAGTAGATTGTATGATACATATTTCCTACAGACGTTATCTTTTAGAATATAGGTTCGAAGCTTGTCCATCCAAGATATTTACATATTTTATTATAGTCAGTATAAAAAAACATACTTGCTTCATTCGCTAAAAATGATAAAAGAATTTATTAAATTTTTTACGTTTTAACAAAATCCGTCAGTTAATTTAAAACACCTCGAAACGTTTCAAAAATTTCAATCGATTCTCATAGATTTATAGCGATTTCGTAACACATTAAGCGGCATCAAATATTTTTGATTTAGAACTAAAATATTAAAAAGGTGTACAAAGGGATTTCAAAGTATTCCACAATTTTTTCAGTTTTTCATGGATCTTAAGATATTTGAAGTGATTTCAGAAGATTTACTGCCATGCCAAAAAATACAAAGATTGCACGAAAATTTTTTGAATTCAATAGACTTGAAGTACACTTCAAGCGTGATAAACTTCTGTTCCAAGTTAAATAAAGTTAAATTATTAGCATTATTTAATATATAAAAGACGATGTTCGCTTCAAAGCTTATTATAAGCTAAGATTACGATTGAAATATTATGCTCTTGCTAATAAAGGTTACGAAACTGTAGAGGAAAATTACACAAAGATTGTTTACTTATAAAATAAATATAAAATTAGCTCTTTTTCAGCTTTAAACTATTTTTATGAAAAATATATTTTTTCTTTTGGTGAAAATTATTTTATAAGTTTTTTACTGCACCAAATTCGCTTGACTCCCCATAAGCTTGGCGATATTATTTTTATAATTTATGCAACGCCTCACTTAAAAAAGTAAACGTCAAGGTAAAGCTGCAACCTTTCAGTCCAAGGAAAAAGTTTCGCAATTAGATTTCCTACAAGAATATATTGTAGGCTGTCTCCGGATGTTCTTTAACGAGACCGCAGTCACTAGGTAATTGCACTCAAGTCTAATTTATGTCGCATTAAAGGCGTTCGCACATAAAAAAGCATTTCAATGCGCTGGAGACGTCTCACTGACGCGACGTGCCGTTCGTGCACGAACCCATAGAGCAAACTAATCACATACAACATGTCGTGCTGCTTACACCTAAGGAGTTAAGGTGATCACACAAGAAAATCCTTGACCGTGCGCTGGAGACGTATCATGGACGTGCCGTTCGTGCACAAACCCATAGAGCAAACCAATCACATACAACGTGTCGTGCTGCTTACACCTAAGGAGTTAAGGTGATCACACAAGAAAATCCTTGACCGTGCGCTGGAGACGTCTCATGGACGTGCCGTTCGTGCACAAACCCATAGAGCAAACTAATCACATACAACCATTCGTACGCCTAAGCAGTTAAGGTGATCGCACAAGAAAATCCTTTCCGTGCGCTGGAGACGTCTCACGGACGTGCCGCCCGTGCACATACCCATAAAGTTAACCAATCGCGTGCAACCTAACATGCTGTTGCGGGCCGCGACGGTGCTTCCTCAAGGACGTTGCAAGCTGGTGCTGATTTCTGACTTCCAGAGGAGGGCTCTAGCGATCATCAACAACAGGCCCTTTTACCTCTTTGGACACGTCAACTAAATTATTGCACCATTCTAACCTTTACCAAAATTAACTTGCATCAGAGCAAAGACGACTCTGCGCTTCTGCAGAGGGGCATGGCTGCGAAGATATTGGGGACTGCTTTTTGTTACAGGTCCCCCAACGTTGCCACAATAACACGGAGAAAAATTGATGGTCAAAGTTACAGGGTCGAAATTTAGAGAGACAAACAGTCTTTCTACAGGATTGAACGGTCCTTCTAATTTTTTTCCACATTGTCAAAAAGACTATTATTTTTTAGCCAGTCCGACTTTTGCAAGAACATCAGACTCACTATTAGGGAAAACCAATGTATCCCTTTCGAAATGGTCAATACGAGCATATCGTTTTCGCTCATTTCGACCATCTCCGAAGGAGCAGATGAGCCATAGCGTATGGTCAATTGCTTGATTTTTTGCGCGTCAATCATGCGCGTGAAAATTGAAAGTGAATCGTTAATTGCTGTTTATTAATTGTTATTGATTGTGTTGTTCCATATTTGTGTAGTGTTTACTGCGCTGTTAAACATTTATTTAACAGATATTATTATGTAAGTACCTGCTTTCAATACCTATTTGTAAGGTTAACATATATCATAATTAATATGACACATTTAACACATTTATTCTATTTTTTTTGAGGTTAATATTAATTTCAAGTATAGTGTCATTATTTCATTTACCAAGTTTTATTCTAGAATTAATAGATTTATGTATAAAATTGAATTTTACATATTATTTAAAAATTCAATCTTCATTTTTCAGTTTTAACATCCATCGTTCGCAGCGATTCATACCAGGTGACATTGCCGGACAAGGGTCGTTGAACTCCTGCTCATACGTACAATTGATGGAGAGCTGGAATTGCAGCAAAACGACAATTAATATATTTAGAGGTAATTAATTATTATGGAATAAT
>JAAAKG020029182.1:0-19724 GCA_010014905.2 Druon quercuslanigerum | reverse complement strand
AAAAAGGATAAATTTTTAACAAAAAACTTGAATTCTCTACAAAATAGCTACATTTTTATTCAAGAAACCTAAAATTCGTACTAAAACAGATTTCAGTTCTCTTTCCAACACCAAAATATTAAATTTAAAAAAAAAGTAAATTTTCTACTGAATAGTTAAATGGTTAACAAATGAGCAGAATTTTTAACCAAACAGCTGCATTTTTACCAAAAAAAAGAAAGTGTTTATACAGACACAAATTTTTAAAGAAAGATATTTAAAAGAAAGATTTTGAATAAAAAGTAAATTTTCGAAGAAATAGTTTAGTATTTAATAAAACAGTTGTCCTTTTTCCAGAATGGAGCAATAATTATGCTAAAAAAGAATTTCTAAATCAAAATGACCAATTTTTAGACAAAATAGTTTTCATCTAAAAGAGATTTCAGTTGACGAATAAGAAATAAAATAATAATTTTTAAGAAAAGGTTATTGCTCTACGACAAGAGATGAATTTTTAACCCAGAAAGACGAATGTTTACTATAACTGTTGAATATGCCACCAAAAAAATGTATTTTTAAGAAAAATATTAAATTTTCAGCCAAATAATAAAATTTATAGAATTACATACATGAAAAAATACGTACATGAGTACAGGATCCCCTTCCCACTCCAGTCACAACTCGTAATATGTATGCATTTATTCAAATCTAATAGAGAGTTTCTCGTAAACATAAAGCAATAAATGAAACCATGTACGTTAGTATTAGAAGGCTAACATAACCTATAAAAATTATAAAAGTGCTTTCGTCAGTTTCATGCATTAAATATGTTCATCGTAGAACAATAAAATTTTTCTAACTATTTGGAAATGTGATTTTTCGTCTCCTGAATGGTGTGAAACTCAAAGGTCGTCTTCCTTTACTTTTTTGTAAAGTCCATTGAACCATTGAACTATGAAAAGCACAAAACCAAACGCGAAGGTCGGGTATGGTTTGGTTTGGGTTAAGATACCGGCACTCCGGAAATTGTAGGCGGTCACGTGACAAACAGACAATTTGAAAAAATATAACATAGTAGATTTATTTGCTTAAAAATTATTATAAAAGAACTATTAACAAAAGTTAAAAGGACATTTGTGCGAGTTGGATCGTGCAATTTTTTTTATCACGCTTCTAACAAAATGCGACTTTTATTTTTTTATGTTTCTATAGTCTACTGCGAAAGGTCGACAACAACTATGTGGAAACAGAAGGAACCTACATTATCATGAAATAACCAAAAATGAGCGCAAAATTTGAATATTTATATTGTGAGAGTGCGTGGCCAAATTATTAAAGAATTGAACAGATTATTGAAACTAATAATTTTCCTACAAATATCTGTGTTTAATTTGTCAAAAGAGAAAAACCCGACGAGAGCCCCACTAGCTCCTTACCAGAGCCCGAAGATTACCCGCACAAAAAATTATTTTAAAAAGAACGACTAGCCCCTGAACAATCACCGACCAGGCTCTGACCGAAATTTTTATAAAAAAAAGTCCAACTAGATCCCGACTAGTCCCCAACTGCGTACTTTGTCAAAATTAATAACCCGGCTAGCCCCTGATTAGTGCCAGACTTGTGATAGGGCCAAATGGGGTAATTTCTACACGTGATTTGCGAGATTTCAAGTATTTTAACCAGATTAAGAAATGCGAACGGCTTTCTTGAAAACCGTAGATAGTAAATAAAATAAAAGGAGTTGTAAGGGATTCCAGCGGATATAAAAAGGAATGATCTAATTTTAAGATATTCTAACGGACTTCTAAAGAACATAAGGTAAAAAACGTAATTTTAATAAAATTCTAGGGATTAAATATTTCAAGTCGTCCAATCAGATTTGAGGAATTCAGAGGAAAAAATTATAACATTTCAAGGATTTCAACGGATTTCTAAAGAAATTTCGGGAATAAATTAAATTTCAAGGGATTTCTAGGGACCTAAAAGATTTCAACGGACCTTGCTAGATTCAGGAATTGTAATGTTTTTCTAGAAAACTTTTGGAAATAAATTAAATTTCAAAGATTTGAAGGAATCCAACTAGATTAAGTTATTCGTACGGATTATTTAAGAACTTTAGGGAAGAAATAAAATAAAATTTTAAGGGGCTCTTAGGAATTTTAGAGATTTTAAGGGATCTAACCAGATTTGAAGGATTCCAGCGGATTTAAAAAGAAATTATCACATTCCAAGGCATTCTAATGGATTTCTAGAAAACTTCAGGGAATAAATTGAATTTCATAAGACTTGTAGGGATTTAAGAGATTTCAAGTGATACGGCCAGATTAAGGAGTGCGAACCACTTTTTTGAAAACTTTGGAAACAGATTCAAGGGATTCTAGCAAATTTAAAAAGAAATTATTAGGTTTCAAAGGAATCCCACGGATTCTGAAAGAACTTTAGGCAAAAAATGTAATTTTAAGGAACTTCTAGGGGTTAGACATTTCAAGGTATCCAACCCGATTTGAGGTATTCCAGCAAAAAAAATTATCAAATTTCCAGGATTTTAACAGATTCCTTAAGGAATTTAGGGAATAAATTTAAATTCAAGTATTTATTAGGGATCTCAGAGATTTTAATTGTTCTAGCTAGTTTAAGAAATTCTAGCGGATTTCCAGAGAACTTTAGGGAATAAATTGAATAAAATTTCAAGGCACATCTAGGAACTTTTTATATTTCAAGGAATCTAACCAAATTTAAGGAACTCCAGCTGATTTCAAAATAAATTATATTTTAATGTATTCCAATAGATTTCTAAAAAAAATTTTTAGGAAATAAATAAAATGAAATGAAATTTTAAGCGACTTCTAGGGTTTATAGAGATATGAAAGGAGACAATCAAATTTAGAGCATTCCAGCGGATTTCAAAAGAAATTATAAAATTTTAAGGGATTTCTACAATTCCTAAGAAATATAAAAAAATAACAAATCTCCCAGATTTTTAGAGTACTATAGCAAAAGATTGCAGGATTTTCTGAAACTATTTATACGGATTCGAAAATTTTTTAGGGTAATTCAGGTCACCAAAAAAGATTAAAAGCGTGATTTTCTATAAGTATCTAATGAACTGTTGGCGATAGGAAAGAAAGGATAACGTTTTTAAATTTGCCATCCTAAGAACATAATTATTGCAGGTGAACAAAATTATTGACGCATAAAAAATATATACCATGTAAATAAATAATATAAACATTCTGTAAAATTTAAAGCGGATTAGTAACGACCCTCGGAGGTATTGAGAGCATTTATTTTCATTGTCCTTGACTTCGGCTTCAAGACGAAAAATTTCGACTTAAGACCGAAAATAAAGAAAAATTATTTTTACTCTGGGCTAGAGAGTGGGAGGGGCGTAAAACTATCCATTCGCGGCGGGCGCAAAAAGCCTAATTACGTCTCTGGTTTTTGCACAATGTGTGCTTAGTGTTTTACACGCAGTCACGCTCGCCTTGGATGATGTGAATTTGACCTCACTGTATTTGCTGCAATACAACAAATGAAAGTCGTTTTACTGCCTATTTGATTTACTCATTTCGTAAATGATGATAATTTTGTTTTGCTCAGTGAACCATTTTTTTGAAAAACATTGATCTCATTGTCAAAAATTAGTTTTTCCAAGCTGTAAACCACACAAAATTCGCGTTTTTTTACGGAAAACAGTTATATCTGTACATATCTGCAATGCAGATCAGCATTGCAGCGGCCTTTTTAGTCACAGCGGCTCTACCTAATTCTATTGGTAAGTTGAAAATCTAACGATTTTATCAGAATTGACTTATGATGTTGATAATTCATGTATTTTGTTGAGAATTCTCCTCTCTCGATAGCAGAGCAATGTAATCGGTTAAAAATTTAATTACCTCATTAGAAATTTAACTACTTGTTTATAAGTTTAATTACTTGGTTAGAAATGCAACAATTGAGCAGGCGGGTCTAATAAGGGCACATAAACTTATTTCGCCGGGATTTGGAAGACCCTTGAGGGCTTTCAAAAATATTTTCGAATTTTAATTTTTCATACTATACCTAGATGTGTAAAAATTGATTGTAAAAATAAATTTTAATTCGTTTTTCACTTCAACTCGTGCTTAGTGACTCAGTTTTTAGGATTTTTTATTAAAATTTTTAGTGAATGTAGTTGGAAATATCCTTCTACTGAAGCAGCGGAAGTGATCGAAAAATTTATTTTTCCAGCTTCCATCGTTTCGTTTATCGAGTGAATTTCGAGCAACAAAAAACTTCCAGCAAGAAAGTTGTTAACAACAGTGCAAAGAACTTTTATGAAAAATTGTAGCCCAATCGAATTGATATTTAAAAAATTATTAACGTCTCAATTCGATAGCACCTCGGCGACTGGCGCGCAGGCTGTTTCGAGAGTTTCACAGATTCGATTCATAATAAAGATCCTGGGCGCCAAGAATAAAAACTGATCAAGTAATCAGCTAATATCAAAGTTTTATGCAATAATAAATAATAGTGCGTAATGTAAAATAATTTATTCATTTAATATTAAGTACAATAGAATGGTTCCATTTTTTAGAAAACTGTACAAAAGCAAAAGAAAAAATAAACATCTAATAGTTGAGATTCAACGGATTATTAATTCTGCGAATTTTTCAATGCTTTAGATTTGTAGAATTGAAAAAAGTGAAAGTTCGAGAAAGTACATTCGTTTTTCATTCCTGTTGTAAAAGAGCTTTAGTATTTCTGGGCATAATATTAATATTTTTTGACAAATAATAAATAAATAAATTAGTTTTAATTATGCACTATTATTTAGTTTTGCATAATATTTTTACACTACCTGATGACTTTTTTATTTTTTATTTTTGGCGCTGTTAAATTGGATCTGAGACTATCGTTACAGCCTGCGCGGCAGTGGCCTAAGCGCTATCGATTTGAGACATTAATAATTTCTTGAATATCAATTAGATTGGGCTAAAATTTTTTTGTTCTGCTGTTAACAACTTTTTAGCTGAAAATTCTTTGTCGCTCAAAATTTGTTCCATAAACGAAACGCTGGAAGTTACAGAAGTCAGATGTGCGCCACGCATCAGAAAAAAAATTACAACATTTTTTTTTTAAATAAATTTTTAAATTCATTTTCACTACTATTAAAAGGACATTTTGCACTACATTTCCTAAAAATTTTATTAAAAAATCCGAAAAACTGCCTGACTCATCAAGAGTTAGACTGGAAAACGGATTAAAATTGATTTTTTCAAAAAAGCCATTTTTTGTCTCTTATTAGAAAACTGAAATTGCTAAAACTGTTTACCTGTGGGAAACAAGATGCGCAATAAAATTCTACGTCTAGGTGTTGTCTTTAAAAATTAATATTTGGAAATGTTTTTGAAAGCTTCAAGGGACCTTCTCACTTTCGACGAAATATGTTTATGTGCCCTAATTTGATCCGGCAGCTCAATTGATTATTCTAACATTACTATATACTTATACTTATATAACAATATACTTATATAACATTACTAATCGTGATATCACTTTGATTTTCAGATGGTTACTTTATTGTTATAGTTGGTTCTAAAATTTTTGGAAATTTCCGGTATTTTTCTATCTTGAAAGGTACAAGGACAAAATAAAAATTATTAAAGACTGTAAGCCTTCTTAGAAATCCCGCAAGATTTCTTAAAAATCCTTTACATTTTTAAATTTTTTCAAATTCATTAAAAGATTTTTAATTAACTTTTCAATAACTGGTTTGACTTTCTTTCAAATCACTAAAACTGTGTGCAAGATTTCTTGAAAATCCTTAAATTCCTCCGATTTTTTGTAATCCCTTCAACTTCTTAAACATCATTTACAATCTTTAAAAATTAAAAAAAATTTATTAAAATCCTTTAAATTATCTTGAACGCCTTAAAATATTTTAAATATCCATTAAATGATTGTTTTTTTTAATCCTTTGAGATATCTTAAAATTTAATAAAATCTTTTAAAATATATTTTCAATATCTCGCTTGTCATTCTTTAAGATCACTAAAACTGTCTTAAGTGCTTATAAAATCTCTTGTAAATCCTAAAACCTTTTTGAATTAATTTAAAATTCGTTAAAAAGAAACTTTAAAGTCTCGCCAAGTCCCTAGAAATTCGTAGAAATGACTTAAGTTCTTAGAAATCCTGTAAGATTTCTTCAAAATCCTTAAATTTCTCCGAACTTTTTTTAATTCCTCCAACTTCTTAAAAATCATTTAAAATCTTTAGAAATTAACAAAAATTTAATAAAATCCTTTAGATTTTCTTGAACGCCTTAAACTATTTTAAATATCTTAAAAATCATTTTTTTTAATCCTTTGAAATATCTGAAAATCTTTTAATCTTTTTGAATTAATTTAAAATCTTTTAAAAAGAAACTTTAAAGTCTCATCAAGTCCCTAGGAATTCCTATAAATGACTTAAATTCTTAGAAATCCTGCAAGATTTCTTGAAAATCCTTAAATTCTTCCGAATTTTCTTTAATCCTTCTTAAAAATAATTTAAAATCTTTAGAAGTTAACAAAAATTTAGTAAAATAATTTAAATTTTCACGAAGGCCTTAAAATATTCTAAATATCCTTAAAACCATTGTTTTTTTTATCCTTTGAAATATTTTTAAAATTTATTTAAATCTTTTTAAATATACTTTCAATAACTCGCTTGATATTCTTTAAAGTCACTAAAACTGTCTTTAAATCTTATAACTTCTTATCAAAATTATTGGAAATTTTTGAATTATTTTTGAATCCTTTAAAAACAAACCTTAAAATTCTGCCAAGTCCCTAGTAACTCCTTAAAATCACTTGAACTCTTTTAAATTATGTGAGATTTCTTGATTATCCTTATACTCCTAAATATTTTTTAAAAATCTTTCATACTTATTTACGATCATTTAAAATACTTCGTAGATTTTCAAAATTGACTGAAAATAATTCAAATATCTTAAAATCATTTAAATTTTCTTAACTTCCTTTAAATTCCTTGAAAATCTTTAAAATTTTTGAATTTTCTTTGAAACTCATTAATAGATTTTTAATTAACTTTTCAATAACTGGTTTAACTTTATTTAAAATTACTAAAACTGTCTCTACAGCTTATAAAATCTCTTGTAAATCCTCAAACCTTTTTCAATTATTTTTAAATCCTTAAAAAAACTTTAAAGTTGCACCAAGTCCGTATTAATTCCTTAAAATCACTTAAATTCTTAGAAACCCTTTAAGATTTCTTAAAAATCCTTAAATTTTTCCGAATTTTTAAAAATCTCTTCAATTTCTTAAAATTAATTTAAAATAATTAGAAATTAACTAAAATAAGTTCGAAATTGATTAAAATCCTTTAAATTTTCTTGGACTCCTTAAGTATTTTTAATATCCTAAAAATTATTGTTTTTTTTTAAATCCCTCGAAATATCTTAAAATTTATTAATTTTTTTTTTTAAATATTCTTTTAATAGCTCGCTTGACATTTTTTTTTAAATTAATAAAACTTTCGTAAATTCTAATAAAATCGCTTGTAAATTTTTAAAATCACCTTAACTCTTAGAAATCCTGTAAGATTTCGTGATAATCCTTAAATTCATTTTAAATATTTCGAAGTGGTTCATAATTGACTAAAATTAATTCAAATCTCTTAAAATCCTTTAAATTCCTCTAAAATCCTCTAAATATTTTTAAATAACTTTTTAATAACTCTCTTGCAATCTCTAAAAAATATAAAACTGTCTCAAATCTTATAAAGTCTCTTGTAAAACCTTAAACTTTTTCGAATCATTTTTAGATCCCTTGAAAAGAAATTTTAAAATACCGTCAAGTCTCTGGCGATTCCTTAAAATCATTTGAGTCCTTAGAAATCCTGTCAGATTTCTTAAAAATCCTTAAAGTCCTCTGAATTTTTTGAACTCTCTTCAACTTGTTTGAAATCATTTACAATATTTTAAAATTAACTAACATTAATGAAAATATCTGTTAAAATTATTTAGACTTTCTTGGACTCCTTAAAATCTCCTAAAGATTCTTAAAATCATTGTTTGTGTCTTAAAATCGTATTAAATCTCACATAAATCCTTTAACCTTTTTGAATTATTTTTAAATCCATCAAATCCATCGTTAAATTCCTCCGAATTGGTTTTTTAATTCCTTCAACTTCTTTAAAATAATTTAAAATCTTTCGGAATTTAGTAAAATTAATTAAAATATTCAAATCCTTTAAATTTTCTTATGATCCTTAAAATCTCTTAAAATTTATTAAAATCTTTTTAAATATATTTTTAATAGCTCACTTGAGATTCCTTAAAAATTATTAAACTGTCTTTCAAGCTTGTAAAATCTCTTAAATTCTTGAACCTATTTGAATTATTTTCAAATACATTGAAAAGAAACTTTAATGTCTCGCTAAGTCCCTAGTGATTCCACAAAATCATTTGAGATCTTCAAAATCCTGTACGATTTCTAAAAAATCCTTGATTTCCTCTGAATATTTATTAATCCCTTCAACTCCTTAAAAATTATATAAAATCTTTAGCAATTAACTAACATTAATTAAAATCTATTAAAATCCTTTGAATTTTCATAGACGCCCTGATATTTTTTAAATATCCTTAAAATCATTCATTGTTTTGTGAAGTATTTTGAAATCTCTTTAAATGTATTAACATATTTTTGAATCTCTTTCAAATCCTTAATCCTTTTAGAATTATTTTTAAATCCTTCACACCGTATCTTTAAAGTCTTGCCAAGTACCTAGAAATTCCTTAAAGTCACTTTAATTTATTTTAAAATCATTTAAATCCTTTTGAAATTTCCTAAAATAATTGAGACCTCTTAGAATCTTTTCAATTTTCTTCGACTCCTTAAAAAATGTTAAAAATCCTTTAAATATATGCATTTTTTCAAATCCCTTAAAAACTCTTAAAAATCATTAAAATCTTTACATTTTTTTAAATAATTAAAATCTTTTTACATAACTTTTCAACAACTCGCTTGTAATCTTTAAAATATCTTAAACTGTGTTAAATGGATCTCAAAATAATTTGAAGAGGTTTCAGGATTTACAAGAGACATTATAAGATTTAAGACAGTTTTAGCTATTTTAAAGATTACAAGGAAGTTGTTGATTTTTAAGAGATTTTAAGGGATTGAACAAAATGCATATATTTGAAGGATTTTTAACATATTTGAAGGAGTATTTAAAATCACTTAAGCTTATTTCAAAATCTTTCCAAACTTACCAAAAGTTAATTAAAATCTCTTAAAATCCTTAACAATTTGCTTAAAATCTCTGGAAATTGATTCAATCCTTTAAAAATAAAATTTAAATTCACGCAAAGTCCCTAGTAATTTTTTAAAATCACTTGAACTTCTTTTTAAATTATTTCAAATATTTCGAAATTGACTAAAATTAATTAAAACTTTGTAAAATCCTTTAAATTTTCTTAAATTACTTTGAAAATCTTTAACATTCCTGAAATCTTTGAATTTTTTTCAAATTGATTAATTTCTTTTTGAATTCCTTTTCAATAACTCGCTTGACGTTATTTAAAATCACTAAAACTGTCTCAAAATCTTATAAAATCTCTTGTAAATCTTTGAACCTTTTTGAAGTATTTTTAAATCATTTAAAACGAAAATTTAAAGTCCTTTCAAGTACCTGGTATTTCCTTAAAATCACTTCAACATCTTTTAAAATCATTTTAAAATATCTTAAAATTTATTAAAATCTTTTTAAATATATTTTCCATAACACACTTGACATTCTTTAAAATAACTAAAACTGTCTTAAAGTCTTATAAAATCTCTTGAAGATCCTTAAAACTTTTTCAATCATTTTTAAATGATCCTGCAAGATTTCGTGATAATCCTTTAACTCCTGCGATTTTTTTTTCTTTAATCCTTTCAACTTCTTTACAACCATCTAAAATCTTTCCTTTAAATTTTCTTAAATTCCTTCAAATCTCTTAAAAATCCATAAAATCTTTGATTTTTTTTAAATAAATAAAATCTTTTTAAATATATTTTCCATAACTCGCTTGGAATTCTTTGAAATCACTAAAATTGACTTTAAGTTTTTATAAAATCTGTTATAAAACCCGAAATCTTTCTAAATTAATTTAAAATCCTTTACAAAGAAACTTTAAAGTTTCGCCAAGTGCCTAATAATTCCTTGAAATCACTGAAATTCTTAGAAATCCGTCAAGATTTCTTGAAAATCCTTAAATTCTTACGATTTTTTTTTTAATCCCTTCAACTTCTTAAAAATCATTAAAAATCTTCAGAAATAAACAAAAATTGATAAAAATACTTTAAATTTTCTTGAACGCCTTAAAATATTTAAAATATCCTTAAAATCATTGTTTCTTTTTAATCCTTTGAAATATGTTAAAATTGATTAAAATCTTTTTAAATGTATTTCCAATAACTCGTTTGACATTGTTTAAACTAACTAAAATTGTTTTAAATTCTTATAAAATTTCTGGTAAATCCTTTTAATCTTTTTGAATTAATTTAAAATCTTTTAAAAAGAAACTGTAAAGTCTCGCCCAGTCACTACAAATTTCTTAAGATCACTTAAATTCTTAGAAATCCTGCAAGTTCTCTTGGAAAACCTTAAATTCCTTAAAATTTTTTTTAATCCCTTCAACTTCTTAAAAATCATTTAAAATCTTTAGAAATTAACCTAAACTGATTAAAATCTTTAAAATTTTCTTGAACGCCATAAAATATTATAAATATCCCTAAAATAATTTTTTTAATCCTTTGAAATGTTTCAAAATTAAAATTTAAAATCCTTCAAATTATCTTGAACGCCTTCAAATATTTTAAATAACCTTTAAAATCAATGTTTTTTTAATCCTTTGAAATATGTTAAAATTTATTTAAATCTTTTAAAATATATTTTCAATAACTCGCTTGACATTCTTTAAAATCACTAAAACTGTCTTAAATTCTTATAAAATCGCTTTTAAATTTTAAAACCTTTTTGAAATAATTAAAAATCCTTTCAAAAGAAACTTTAAAGTCTCGCCAAATCCCTAGGAATTTCTTCAAAACGCTTTAATTGTTAGAAATCCTGCAAGATTTCTTGAAAATCCTTAAATAAATCCAATTTTTTTCAATCTCTTCAACTTCTTCAAATAATTTAAAATCTTTAGAAATTAACAAAAATTTATACGAATTCCTTAAAATCACCTAGATTCTTTGAAATCCTGCAAGACTTCTTGAATATCCTTAAATTCCTCCGAATTTTTTTTAATCCCTTCAACTTTATATAAATCATTTAAAAATCATAATTTTTGGATAAAATTAGGCATTTTTAATTCAAATTTCTCTTTAAAATTTATTGCTACAATTTATAAATAAAAATGGAAGGAAATTTAAAGATTTGGTTTTCAATTAATTTTTGTTGACGAAAAGATTTTTTTGTTAAAAAATTTATTGTTTTTCGTGATCGCTTCTTTCGTAAAAAATTATTTTTTTAAATTGAAAACGTAATTATTCATATATTTTTTTAAAAGTGCATGTTTTTCGATAGTAAATTCACCTTATTCTTTACAAACTTATTCTTGTTTGTTAAAAGGGAAACTATTAAGTGGAAAATTATTCCAGTGTGATGAAAAAAATTACCCTGATAAACTATTTTAATAAAAAGTATCCTGTTTGATTGAAAAGTCAACTATTTTGTTTAAAATTATTCACTTTTATTGAAATGGTAGCTGTTTTGATTTTTGGTTAAAAACTTATTTTCTTAAATTGACAATTTGTCCTTCTTGGTAAAAAGTTAACCTTATTGATTAAAAATATTTAAAAAAATGATTTTTTTGTCAAAAAATTAGCTTCTTTGGAAATAATATTAACTATTCTGCATAAAAATTATGTTTGTTTTTAAAAATTTGTCTTTTTTCTAGAAAATGTAACTTTTTTATAAATTACACTTTTTTAAAAAAAATTAATTATTAAATTAAAAAGAAATAATTACATTTTTCACTAAAAATTTATCTTTTCTATTAAAAATTTAACTAATTGGTTAATAATTTTCCCGCCATCTTGAAAATTAAAAAATAAACTTGTGAAAAAGTATCTTTTGCGATTGAAAAGTCAAATTTTTAACCTAATAAATAATATGTTTTACTGAAAATTCATTTTTCCAGTCGTTTTCTCCGCAAATTATAAGTCTAGTTTAAATTCTTATAATATTAGGAAAAAATCAATAACTTTGGTAAAGAGTCACCCTTTTTGGTTTAGAATTCAACTTTTTTTTTGAAAATTAACCTTTTTGGTAAAAAATTCATCTATTTTGATAACAAATTAACTTTTTATGGGAAATCCGTATTTTATTGTTTCAAAATCAACCGAAATTATTCTTGCTGGACAGTTTAACTATTTTCTTGGAAATTCGTCTTTTAAAATTGAATAAATTTTAAATGTTGATTTTTGAATTAATTTTAAAATTGAATACTTCTTTGGTGAAATCCAACTCGTTTTTTTTCAAGTTAAATTTTTTTTAAATATATAATATTGCTTTATTCGTTGAAAAATGTATCTTTTTCATGCAGAATGGAATTAATTAGTCAAACATTGTAACATTTTGCTAAAAAATATTCTTTTATGTAGATTCATCATCCTAGATGAAACCTCATTCCTTTGTTTGAATTTTTGCTTTATTATAGTAAAAAATTAATTTTTAAACTGAGAAATTAACTATTGCAGCTGAGTGTTAATAACATTAGTTAAAAAATCATCCCTTTCGTAATTTACTTAAAAATTCTTTGCTGGTAGGCAGGTCATCTTTTTTGGTAGAAATAAATACATGAATATTGAATTTGAATCTGAAATTGTATTGCTTTATTCTGTTTATGTGAAATCTACATTAAAAGTGTAGTTTTTGAATGTCAGGAGTCAAGAAAAATTAGAAAATTTCGAAAATTAAGTTTTTCGGGCAATCTGAATCATCACCATATGCAGCTTATTATTCTATATTTATTGTCTTTTCACGTGCTTCCTTTAATGAGTATTCGAATTCACCAAATTATATTTCTTCTTGCAGGATCAAGTTCGCCGATCAATCGGAAAACTCCTAGTGGGTTCGTTACAGAAGATGGAGAAATTGGATCATCAAGCTCTCCACCTGATGCTAATATATTAAGAAAGAAACCGCGCACGCAATTCCAGAGGTCGAGCACAGTCGAACAGCGAAAAGACCCTCAGCTGGCTGCGCATCAGGCTGCTGTTGAGGCTGCTGAGCAGGTCGCCACGCAGGCCGCTCAGCAAGCGGCTGCTTGGCGGGCCGCTCAGAAGAACCCTTTCCGAATGGCCACTGAGCAAGAGGCCATTCAGCGGGCCAATCAGGAAGCGTCCGCTCGGCAGGCTACTCAGGAGGCCGCTGAGAAGACCGCTCGGCAGGCCGGCCAGCAAGCGTCCGCTTGGCGGGCCTTTTGGTACGCGCGTGTTATGGATGGAACTCAGCACGCAGACGATCAGCATCTACTAAATCGCCAAACAGCCGCGGCTCCTCAGCAGGCACTTTCCCCGAATTTAGATGTTCAGCGTCAACTACATCAGCAAGCACGCAATCAGCGCCTACCAAATCAGCATGTAGACGATTACCCCGACGATTGGTTGACTTTGGGAATGGCACAGCCAAGAGGCGAATAATTCAGTGCAAAAATAATATACAATGTTGCTTGTGAATAGGAGTCGAATAAAAGTGTTGAAAGCCAATAGAAAATTATTTCAAAAACTTTTCTTACATTTCTACCGACCATTCCTGGCCACTTCGCTCTCAAATATCACTAAACATAGTGACGAAAAAATAAAATAGGGTGCAGACCCTAAAAAGCGACCTATATAGTATTGTCGAGATTAGCCGAAATTAAAAATGTTGGCATTTTCTGCATTTGGAAATATTTTTTTAATCTTTTCAGTTAGTCTTTTCATAGCTTTTATGTTGAAAAATATTATCTGAAGTTAAGGTGGCGAATTTTTTTTTTGAAAGTGAATAACAAGAAATTTATAATGTTTCAAGGTAACTAACAGTTTTCTTGTAAATAGCTCACCAGATTTTAACAACTGTGACGTAAAATTTCTTTATTTACGAGTCTTTTTATGAGTGCTATTCCTTTATAAACAATTTTAGATTTTTTCTACTAATTAAAATTTTCTTATTTCACATTGTTTTAAATTAATTTTAGAAACAAACGCCGAAAGAAATGTGATGTAGTTTTTATCATAGACACTAATAATAGATTTTTTCAATTTTAGGTTATGAGTAGAAATATATCTTAAATTATTTAAAAACAAATTATATTTTTAATATAAAAAATTTTTTTGTAAATTCAAAAGCACATTTCTATAATGGAAATTCATAAATAAAAATTTTGACTTTAAAGTTAATAATATCCATTTATACGTTCACGAGAAAAATGATAGTCATGTTAAAACGTTATAATGTTTTCGTTAATAACTTTTGCAAGAAAAATGTTTTCGCCACCTAAACTTCAAAGAATATCTTTTAAATTAAAAGCTATGAGAAGATCAACTCAACATCTTGAAAAAAACCCAATGCTAAGTAGCCAACTTCGAAAAATTTTTCCTATACTAAAAATTCAAGGTCAAATAAAAAAACTGGTAAGCAGAAAATTCCAAAAATTTGGATTTCGGCCCTCCAAGGAAAAACGACCTGAAAATTAAAAAAGACCGAAAGTTTTAAAAATTATAAATGTTTTTTTTTCGAGAATAGAAAAACTCTTAGAAATTTTTGGAGTTTCCAGATTTAATTTTCATTTTTAGGACTCCATAAAAGACTCTCGTATACAATCAAATAAGAAAGTAGAAAAATGCAACAAAAATAACATCCACTATTTTTCCAAAACTCAGCGATTGAACCTTTTTTAATTCTATTTCGAATAGAATTTTATTTTACATGTGCATATGGGATATTACCATAAACTACGCAAAATTCAATTAAAAATATTTTTATAAATTTCTGGAAGCTTATGAAAGCTTTGGTAATTTATGATAATATTAAAGGTAATTTATGGTTTAATTTAAAAATGTAGATGAATTTTCAGAAATATATGAAAATTTGCGGTCATTTAGAGTAATTTTACAGCTCAATACAGTATATTACCATAAACTACTAAAAATTCAACTTTAAACTTTTTTATAAATTTCCGGAAATATATAAATTTTTTGGTCATTTATAATAATATTACAGTTTATTTATCGTAACTTACCATAAATGGCCCTTATTTCAATTAATAAATGTCTATAAGTTTCCGGAAATTTATACATTTTTTTAGAATTATTTTTGGAAATTTATGGTAAGTTTCCATAAATTACATGTAATATTCCCATAAATTACAGAAAAAGTCTGGAAATTTATCAAAATGTTTAAAATTGAATTTTGAGTAAGTTATGATAAGTAACTAAATTCACTTGTGAAATTACCATAATTGAAAAAAAATTCGGTAAATTTACGGAAATTTATAGACATTTATTAATTGAATTAAGGGCAATTTATGGTTAGTTATGACAAATACACAGTAATATTATGATGAATGACCAAAAAAATTGTAAATTTCTAGAAATGTATAAAAAAGTTTAACGTTGAATTTTTGGTAGTTTATGGTAATTTACAATATTGAGCTGTAAAATTACTACAAATGACCGTAAATTTTCACACATTTCTGAAAATTTCTAAAGATTTTTAAATTTAATTTTGGGTATTTTATAGTAAGTTACAATAAATTATCTGTAATATTACCATAAATGACCATAAATTTAATAAATTTCCGAAAATTTATATACATTTTTAAATTGAATATTGGGCAATTTAGGGTACGTACCATAAATTACCTGTAATATTACCATAAATTACAAAAAATCACATACATTACTGGAAATTTCTAAATTAAAGATTTAAAAATTAATTTTGGGTAGTTTATGGTAATTTAACATGTTTACCTGTAAAATATCCATAAATGATCGTAAGTTTCCATAAATTTCTAAAAATTTATAGATATTTTTAGATCAAATTTTGGGAAATTTAGGGTACGTTACCATAAATTACCCGTAATATTACCGTAAATTACAAAAAAAATTCCGGAGATTTAAAAAAACAAATTAATATTGAATTTTGATTAAATTATTATAGACATTAATAAATTGAATTAACAGCAATTTATAGTAAGTTACGATAAACTAACTATAATATTATCATAAATAACCAAAATTGTTATAAATTTCCACAAATTTATAAAAACGTTTCAAGTTGAATTTATAGACATTTTAAAATTTAATCTAGGATATTTATGGTAAGATACCATAAATGACAAAAATTTCATAAATTTCAACATTTTTGAATTAAACTTTGGGCAATTTTAGGTGTTCCATAAATCATCAGAAATTTAATAAATTCCTGGAAATTTATCAATTAAATGTTTAAAAATGAATCTTGGGCGGCTTATGGTAATTTAACATATTTAACTGGAAAATTAACATAAATGATGGTAAATTTCCATAAATTTCCGGAAATTTATAGACAGTTTTATATTCAACCAATTCAATTTTAGCTGCAAAATTAAAAACTATGAAAGGAAAAAATTTTGATTGAGGGTTCAAAATGTAAATTAAAAACTCTAAAAGTATTTTAACAATTTAAAATTACCGGAATTATGCATTTATTGCTGTTTCAATTTGAGTCACATGGTCTAATTTTTGTCTTTACGTTATTTTAAACCTAATTTTCTATTTTTGAAATTTAAAATCTTACTTTAGAACTATTATTCGCTATTTAAATTTTTCAATAAAATATTTTTCAATTTGAAATGATTTATAAGTTTAAATCTTCAACTAAAAGTCAGGAAATTTAAAGATATTACATTAAAAATTAAAATAAATAATAAACATCTATAAAGGATGATTCCATTTTTTGAATTTTACAATTTCAGGCTTTTTAATTGGAAATTTCTTTATATTTACACATAAAATTATCAGGTAAAAAACGGATTATCAAAAATATTGTAAAATTTTTAAATCTTAACCTCCGAGAGTAAATCTAAAAATTAATTGAATAAAAAACTTTACTTTCACTTTATTTTAATTAATATATTATTAATAAGTATCATATCAGATAATATTTCGTTCTATTTTTCGATTCTAAGAAGAAGAAAAAAATTACAAGGAAAAAAGGACTAATAACTCAGCAGCAAAACAAATTTAAAAGTGCACAACAAAAATATTATTTGACGGCAAATTGAGAAAAGTGGAGGGAAAAGAGGACATTTTGAAATTTTGTACATATTTTATACTATTTTAGCATCTTCATTTAGCAAAAAATATGAACTTTCATTTTAAGTTGCATAAAACAGAAGATTTGTTGACGGATAAAAACCCAAAAAAATTTGTATCTTCATTCATTCAATAAATTATATATATTATTTTAAACGCTTGATGACACATTTTTGTTGAATGATTATGAAAAATAACTTGAAACATTACGCAAATGTCACTACGTCTTAGTTTCGCTCTACTTTTGTTAATTTATCGCCTAAAGTCGCCGTCAAAGGTACGCGACCCTCACTTTGCACGCTCACCACTCGTTCAAAAAAAAATCGCAGAAAGTTCTAGCCAGGTAGACGTGAAAGCTTAAAGTCTCCCGCGTTGAACGATATGTATATTATTGCTCTAAAAAATTTTTTAGGCTAGCGCTGATGTAAAACGTGCGAAAAAATGAGGTTCTGGACTTCGAAATATCAAATTTTTTGCCAATTACAGACCGTTTCCCGTGAAAGCCTCAACAGGTCAAGCTAAAAAAGTGCCTTTAAACCCTTATTTTTTGACACCTTTTACATCAGCGCTAGCGTAAAAAAAAATTATAGGACAACAATGTATACATCGTTCAACGCGGGAGACGTTAAGCTTTCACTTCTACCTGGCTAGAATTTTTTGGGATTTTTTTTGAACGAGTGATGAGCGTTCAAAGTAAGGGTAGCGTGCTTTTGACGCCGACTTAAGGGCCTATATTTCGAATCGGGCTTAAAAAGGATGACAAGAAAGTAATTAAATTTTGAATTAAAATTGAAGGATGGACATAATTGTATGAAAAAATTCATATCCTTAGCACTAAGTAAGATTAATAGAAACTTCGAAAACCTGGTGTATTATTCCAAGTAACCTCGTTTCCTTCCGCGGATGAAAAATTAAAGGTCCTCGTTTTTGGAGCATTTATCAAGCCCAGGGAGCCGAGCTGGAGAAACTGCACGCGTTGCAGAACGTAATCTTGAGCAATTCAAAGAATAGCGACGATTCCCCCAACCACGTCTATTCGCCCCCTCTCCTCCGCCTCGCGCCTCAGCGAATCCCACCACGTGACTCTATTATCTCTTCGAACGCACGTCTCCTCGGTCTCGACTAATTTCTACCGATATTTTTGCTCGGCCTTTAACTTTCACGCTCGGTTTATTTTTCGTTCCTTAAGCAGTTAACTTTTTTATGAGATCCTTTTCACGTTGACTGATCTTCTTCAGAACATAATACCTCCTTGCGAGATGGAAAAAGAAAGTAATCTTGTTTTTCTAAAGAGATATCTCTGTATTGTGATAAGATCTCGCCACCGCCACTAGTTCAAGAATTTAACGCCACCTCTTAGCCCCTTAAATTATTTTTAAGACCTCGGCCCCTTAAGCCCTGCAACCCTCTTAAGAACGAATGCCCCTGAAACCTCGTAAACGTCCTTACACATGTTGGCCAGTTAACTTATGTTACCCTCCTTAAAATCCCTGCCCCTTACCTCTGCAATTCTACTTGCGAGATGATGCAGAGCACTCGGATCCCGAACATTGCCCCCCCCCCCCCCTCACCTAGTGTTGCCGTTCGAGTTAAAGAATGCTTCATATAAAAAGTGGTAACCTCCATCTTGGTAGTAATGTTGTATTCATTAATGTCAAAATTCTCTAAGTTCGTGGCGCCACACAGTGGGAAAAAAGCACCTTTTTTGGACAAAAATCGACCGACAGTGTATTTCTTAACGGATTTTGATGATTTTTTTTAGAAATGACCGTAGGGCTTCCAGTTATAACAAGTAACAGCGGATATTTCAATTCATTAAAAAAGGTCATAAATCAATTCAATAAGTAACTAAAAATAATTTCCAGTGGGTTAGAATAACTGCCAAAATTTTTAGTAATGTTACAAACAAATTAATTCACAAAAGTAATTTTTTCGTGATTCGTAATGATAACTAATTTTAACCCATATCTTTTGTATAAAGTATCACAGATAATGATGTGCGCTTACAATAAGTTAGGAATAGAAAATAATTGCCAATTCTTTAAACAATTTAATGAACAAATGCACATTTTGACCATTTTTCATGAATAGCTCTCATTTTTTGTGTGGAATCAATGCCAAATATCTTGCAAAAGACTCTTTGCTGATATATTTTTATTAGTGAAAGAAACTGGTAATTATTTTGAAAAAAATTATAAGCAAATGCATATTTTTACCATTTTTTTTAATAGGCTAGATTTTTTTGCAGAATGAACTGAAAATGTCTTGGCAAAGACGACTTGCAAATAAGTCTTTCTTGAAATAAAATGAAACAAATGAAGCAAACAAAATCAGGAACGAGTTGAAGTTGCTGCATCTACAGATAAATTGTTTTTGGTATCAACTATACCTAAAAACAGTTGAATGTAGCAGGAGCAACTTCAAGTCGTTGTT
>JAAAKG020029171.1:0-19724 GCA_010014905.2 Druon quercuslanigerum | reverse complement strand
TTTCGCTATTCGAATCCATTACAAAATTTAATACTACGATTTAGAAATACTTTAACTTTTTGTATGTAAGAGTCTAATATTCTTACGATTTATTCTAGTCAGAATTATTTTCATAGTCACTATTTGACTTTTTCTAACCATACCTCGATTATCCCTAAATTCGTATTTTTTATTTCAATTATGGATATGCGATAAAAGAAATATTAATGCGAAAAGTCTCTCCGTGTAGATGACGGGCTTCTTGGAAATTTTCCCGAAGAATCTGGCACCTGGACTATCAATGCTTGTGTGTGTAATGCATTGATAGCTTTGACCGATGCGAACCGTATAACAAAACCAACGGTTGATCCTAAGACTAAAAGACGAATGCATCAACTCGCCATAAAGATAGGCTGGGCAAGACAGTACGCGTCCCGCATTCAGTGTGCGATTGACTACATATAATCTGGCAGGAATTTTACCGTCAAGGTTCGAAAGTTCGTGCACAAACTCCTGTTCCGTTATTACACACTTCACAAGTCAAAGCTGCTGACCATCAGGCATGGAGCTTCAAGGATAAAATTTGCACCAATTCCATCACAAGGTACTTTTCCACGATCCGTAGCGTGGAAGTACCACTTTGCTGTATTTCCAAAATTTTTATTACGAAAAGTGGTAATTGGCAAAGTTGTACTTGTTCTTGAAGTGTTTTGGTGCTCTGTCCGAGGAGTGAAATATCTTCTTGGGTTAAAAATTACTTTTTGAGTAATTGAAAATTATTTTCTGAAATTCGTGTACGGCCACAGTATCACGAGTCAGAGCCTCTAATAATGTGGCCATGCTATGAGGTTTCAGTTGATCATCTTTTCTGTAAGAAGTTACTTTTTATTCCATTATGATATCAATGAAAAGATTCAAAAAGATTCAAAATTATTTATTAAACGTTTTATTTGAAAAACAAACAAACATACCTGGTATAAGTTAAAGATCGAAGTATAAGTTAAAGTAAAAATTCAACAGAAAGCAATAAACATGATTTAAAAACATATAAATATTTTTAAAAAATAAATAAGAACATAGAGAAATAGGAGGAAAGCCCGACATACCGATTGGACCTGAAGACGTCATTCCTATCAGTCTTTGTATTTGCTTCTTCGTTAAAACTTATTGTTAAAACTGCATTTATAATTTTTTCTAAAACGATTTTTAAGTATTTAAAATCTTCTTCTAAATTTTTTGAGACAGAAGTGTATTTTAATCCATATACCATTCTATTAAACTGATGCATTCCTTTGCCCGGGACTATAAAATCTGTTATTAATTTAGATTTCTCATCCAACGGTATCTGAAGATATGATGAACAAAGATTTATTTTTAATATGTATTTGGCCTTTTTTAATGTATCTAATATTTTCGGCATTACAGGAATTGGACATAAATCTTTTTTAGTTATTTTATTAACTTTCCTAAAGCCCAAACAAAAGCTTTATTTATTATTCGGTTTTTATTTCATTACTACATGATTCGACCAATTCTGATGAATGGAATTTTTGGGTTTTTCGTAAACCGTATCTAGGTGTCTGCATTAGGTGCGCTTTTGTTTTCGTTCCCTTATCCCGTATATTTGTCCGTAGGTGAATACGTGTTTCTGAAATTTCCTCGTTTTCTTGTGTTTTTTTTAAATTCCGCAAAGTTTCCCTTTAAAAAGCTTTCATATACCTGGCATCCTATGTCCCTCATTGCCTTTCGTTTTTGTGTATCCATGTTTTTTTTTTGTTACGTTAGTCTAGAACAGAGAAAAATGACGTTTCGTTTGGCGTTTGCCTTATGTGTTGTGATATGGTTATTGTTCCCCCTTAATTGTTATTTTTTACCATGTCAAAAGTTCAAAGTTTTTTTTATTTTTCGTTTTGTAAATTAGGTTATTATTTAACTAAGTTTTGGTTTTTTTAGAATTTTCAACGGGTTTTTATTTTATGTGTTTCATGGTGTTATTTGTTACGTTTATTCAGTATTTGTTTATTGTATTAACCTTCCTTTTTTTGTATTCCCTTTTAGTCTTTCAACTTATTTTTCTTTGATTTTTCCAAATATTCACACTTTTTATTCTTAATTCTTTCGCTTTTTTTCTTATTCTATTTCTTAATATACTACTTTTCTACCCAAATTTTCTTAATTTTACTTTTCATTTCGATTTTTATAATTACCTTATATTTTATAGTTCATTACCTATATACATTCTTTTGTTTTGTTTTTCATTGTGTCTGGACGCATTTTGTCTAGTCTTTTCCATATTTCTCTTTCTTCTTATTCTTTAATTGTAATTCATATTCCTTTCGTCTATCGATATTTTCCTAAGTGTTATTTAAAAAAATATATATTTTCTTTCATTTATTTCTTTATTTTTTTGCTTTTTTGGTTTTACTTTTATTTCTATATCCATAGTTGTCCTTCCATTTTGGTCGGAGTGGCTCATGATGCCTATTCTCAAATTATTTCATTTACTTCTGTGTTATTGATTGTCCTACCATTTGGTTGGAGTGGCTCATTATGCCTTTTCTTAAATTATTTCATCTACTTCTATGTTATTAATTATCCTACCATTTGGTTGGAGTGGCTCATTGTGCCTCTTCTTAAATTATTATTTTGTCTACTTCTATGTTATTAATTATCATTATGTCTGACATTTTTCTCGCTCTTCCTAATCTATTATTGTGGGTTACTTATTTTCTTACTTACTATACTTATTTTCTATTATTAATCTAAGGTCGCCGCGGTTTGATTGTTCTTTTCTTTGAATGTATCGCTTTAGATCTTGTGAATGATACATTCCTTTGTCTTCTTCCTTTCCAGAACCCCACAGAATAAAAGTCCCTGGTTTTATTTATTTTTTGATTTCAAATGGTCCGTCATAAATCTGCAGGAATTTGGGTAGGATTTTACTTTCGTTTTCAGATTTGGTTAGGATCTTTATTAGTAACAGATCACCCATTTTTAATTTTGTGAGTTTGTGGCTCCGATTAAAAGCTTCTGCTCTTTTCCTTGCTTTCTTAATGAGGTTTTCATGTGCCATTTCTATTTTCCTTTCGTATGTCCTGTTTTCCGTTGAAGGACGAATTTTTAACCACCCTTCCCAGGCTCTTTTAGGTTTCTGATTTAAATTCATTTCAATGGGAGTGAATTCTGTCGTTTTGTGGTGTGTTTCATTCATACAGCTTTCAATTACTCTTACCCATCCCCACCAGGAGTTGTGGCGTTTTTGGACCAACGCTCTGAAAAACCTTGATAATTCTCGATGGATTCGCTCCACTGCATTGCTTTGTGGGTGTCGTATTGATGAAAGTACGGCTTGGATGCCCCCCTGTTGCAATTTCTTTCCCCATCGTTCTCCAGTAAATTGTGTGCCTTGATCGGTCACAATTTTTTCGGGTTTTCCATACTTTGCTATGTAGTCCTTGAATGTTTTGCTTATTGTGGACTTAGCAGTTGCCTTTCGGAGAGGGTATAATTTTACATATTTGCTAAATGCATCGACCGTGGATAATATATATTTGAATCCCCCTTTGGAAGCTAGTAAAGGTCCATAAAAATCTATGGAGAGCGTCTCACTTGGCTTTTTAGGAGAGTAGCTTCTTTGTTCAGCATAGCTCGTTTGGTTAGAAATTTTATTCTTCTGGCAAGAATCACAATTGGCTAGTCTTCGTCTAATCACTTTAGCGAAGTGAGGGTAGTAGAAATACTCGTTCAGCATGTGAAAGACTCTTTGGGCTCCCACATGGGGATATAGTTCATGGCATTCGTCAATTAATTTTTTTATAATTCCTTTGGTTAAACATAGTCTTTTCCCTTTGTCATTTGTGAGGTATATTAACTTTTCATAGATTTCAAATTTCTTCGTTCTTCCCTCGTGTATTTCTTTTCGTTTTTTTTGTAAGAAAGGGTCTTCTTTTTGTTCTTCTTCGAAGTTTTTTAGTCGTTCTCGTAGTTCTGATGAAGGTATTTTAGCTAAAACATATAGGAATGATCTTGCCCTCATTAAGGTCATACGGATATTCTGCTTCACTCGATGGCATTCTACTCAGAACGTTGGCGACTACATTATTTTTGCCTTCGCAGTACTCTATATCGAACCAGTAATCCTGGATTGTCATTATCCATCTTGTGAGTCTTCCAATAACCAGTTTGCACGTCTTAAGGAAAGTTAGTGCTTTGTGGTCCGTGCAGATAATTAGTTTTCCGCCCAAGACGTAGGATCTAAACTTTATTAGTGCCCATACAATGACAGGAAGTTCTTTTTCAGTAGTGTAGTAAGCTAGTTCTGCCCCCTTGAGCGTTCGGCTGGCAAAAGAAATTGGTAGGTGTTGTTCTTCTTTATTTATTTGATACAGGACTGCTCCAAGTGCTACGTCACTGGCATCTGTCTGAAGATAGAATGGTTTACTTAGGTCAGGGTAGGTGAGTCTTATAAATTCGCAGAACAAACCCTTGAATTTTTAAAATGCCCTTTCTTTTTCGGTATTTCGGACCCATTTGGTTCCTCCCCTTAACAACTCTAGTAAAAGGACTGTTTTCTGGGCGTGTTTGTTTGTGAACTTGGTATAATAATTTATTAGGCCTGAAAATCCCCTTAATTCTTTCAAAATTCTAGGTGTCGTAAATTCGTGTATTACTCGGATTTTGTCTGGATCCGGTTTTATCCCAAGGGGTGTAAGGGTATGTTCTAAAAACTTTAATTCCGGACGAAAGAAATGAGATTTTTCGAAGTTTACGGTAACGTTATTTTCCTGTAGGCGCTGGAAAAGGAGCTACAGATGATCTAGGTGTTGGGTGACGTTCTGTGATGAACATAGCATGTCATTGATAAATGTTATTACAAAATTTCCGAGTCCCTTTAAAACTAAATCTAATGACCTAACTAATGCCGTTGTGCTTGTTTTTAAGCCGAAAGGGGTAACCCTAAATTCATAGCACTTTCCTTCATGCAAAAATGCAGTATATTTCATCGAGTTTGGATGCAAAGGCACCTGCCACAAGCTGCTTATAAGATCTAGTGTTGACATGATTTTTGTTTCTGAACAACGTTGGAAAAGGACCTTCGTGGGTGCTGCGCATACATAATCGTTCGTGATCAGCTCGTTTAATTTACGTGCGTCTAAACAGATGCGTATAGACCCATCTTTCTTGGTGGTTATGACTAATGAATTTACATAAGCACTGTTGGATCGTTGTATAATGTCTCATTCGAGTAGTTTTCTATTCTCGCTTTTCATCTTTTCTCTTAGACACATAGGTACTGGATATGTCCACATAAGGAACGGTTTTTTGTCGTTTATTTCTAATTTGTGTTCGTATACAGAAATTCTACCCGTTTCTTTTAAAAAAACATTTTTATAGCGTTGCATAAGCTTGTAAAATCGCTCTTTCTCGTTAATGTCTAACAATGTACATTGTGCTACTTTTTCATTTATTTCTTCATCATGTAATGCAAATGGGTTTTACCCATTGTCGTAATTTTCTATGTTATTTAATTCTCTTAGAATATTTGGATGGCTTTCTTCTACTACGAGGAATTTCCCCAAACAATTTGAATACTTCTCTTTTTGAGAGTTTTGGAATCAAATATTAGTCTTATTCGCTTAGGATCTTCGTCTATAAATTTTACTTTCATCGTCTTTTTTTTATCTTTCAATTCAATTATATTCTCTTCGAAATCAATTTTACTTTTTAATCTCTTTAATAAGTCAACCCCCATAATACATTCTTTATTTAGTTTAGGGACAATAAAAAATACGTAGGCACCATCCCAGTTGCCAATTTAAAAATTTGCATATACTTGATGCTTCAGTTTCATGGGCCTCGCCCCAGTAGCTTCTACTATACTTGTTCCAGTTATTGGTAACATTTCACATTTTTTTAATTTTTCAAAATTATTTTCAAAGAAAGTTTCTGACATACATGTAACTTCGCTTCCAATATAGAGTAGCGCTTTAGTATCCACATTTTGAATTTTAATGTTTATTACTGGACATTTATCGAGGTTTCTAATTATTTCTCTATCTTTATTATATAATAAATCGCTTCGCATGTCTAGTGAAAGAGGTTTTCTGGACTGATTTGGTCCCGGATCTGCCTCTTTCGCGTTCTTTTCTATCAAATCGAGGCTCGAGCGTTTCCCGAGTCGTCGTGGTTAATTACAAACTCTTCATTTTCGATTGGTTTTTCTATAATAAGAATGTGCTTATTTCAATAACCATTTTTGGTTCTATCATTTTCCCTGTGTATTTCGCTAACATTTTTCCTATCATTTCTTGGTTTATTTTGCGCATTTTGAAAGCTTACATTTTGCAAACCGTTACTTTCTCGCTTGTACACACCATTTTCTACGTTTCCACTTAAGGGTTTCTGATCTCTCTTATTGCGATAGTTAGTATTTTCAGAATTGTTTGCGTTATTGTAGTTGACAGCATTGGACCATTGACCATAATTATTGCGATAATTATGAGGTCGATCAGCCAATGCATCATAATTTGAATTTCGATTATCTATTGTTCTACGTTGTCGAATTTTATATTGGTTTGCTTGTTCTTCACGGCCCGTGTTGTTATAAGAACCCCTGTTCTCTCGATTTTCAAACCCCCGGTTCCTATCCTCGTATCTTCCCCGATTAAAATAACTTTGATTCTGATGGTCATACCGATTTTGTCAATCGTAGTCGCGATTCCCATCTTGATAATTATATTGGTATTTAGATTTATGTTTTTCAAGATTTGATTCTCCCTGACCGTTCTCAAAATTAAACGTATTTTGGTATCTGCGTGGATAATTCTGGTTTTTGTATCTATTATTTTCAAAAAAATTAGTTCGATCATTACGATTAGAATTTTGAAAACCCTCATAATAGTTTTGTTTGTAAGTATAGTTTTCACGTGGTGAATACTGTTCCCTACGATTTAATGGTCCTGCTTGGTCCAACGTTTCTAAAAATTCGATAAATTCATCTCAAGTTTTCATGTTTCTTATTATAAATGCGGCCCTGACTTCCTCGTCAAAGTGTCTGGCTAAACTTTTTATTATTTCACCTTCAGAGGGAGGATGAACGAGGTCCATTGAGTTATTAATCATTATAAATGCGTATTCTGATTTTGTCAGTTTTCCCGGAATGTAATAACCGTACTGTAAATTCTTTCCCATTTTGAATCTTGTATCATCATTCCAGAACTTTTTGATGAATTTTTGTTTGAAAGATATAATATCATTGCTAATATTGCCCCGGACCACATTCCACCATTCTCTGGCCATTCCTTCTAGACAGGATTTGACTACAAATGGAAAATCATTTTTTCTGACGTCGACTCCCTTTCTTTATTTATCAAAGTCGTTTAAAAAGGTCATAGGGCGCTCGCGACTAGTAACTGCAAATTTTGAGACTGGATAATTTTTTAACCAGGGCGCTTTAGCAAGGCCCAGCCCTGAATTTCTGTCTACGCGTATTTCTAAACTGATTTTTTGTTCCTCAATGTCCTGTAAACGCTTCCTCTTTTGCATATTGGCGGCTAGTAATTCGGCTTGATTTTTATGTATTTCTTCGCTTGCTTTTGATAGTGTATTGACTTTTTGTTCGACGTCAGTAATACTCTCTTCCAGATATTTGCCCTAAGCTTTGCATCTCTCATTCAAACTACTTACGTTTCTATGTATTTTTTCCGTTAAGTTCTTAGCAAAAATATCAATACGATCGTGAACCACCGTGAATTCTTGAGTATTTTTATCTTGATTTTCCTTGACTAAATCATACACACTATTTTGATTTGTCAATGTTTCATCAACCCTCGCTTGTAGATTGTTCATACCGCACATAATATTATTGAATTTTTCCTCAACCGAAAGGGGTTCGTTAGTTTTTTGTTCATTTTCTATTGTTGTTTGGTTTGCAATGTTTACATCATGTGTTTTTTTGTTCGGATTTGCTTTCGATCCATCAGGGTTATCGGAATTATCTTCTTTGCACCTATATCGCTATTTGTTTGCGATTCTTCGCAATTCATTGCTAGATTCGTCAATTACCAACTTTTGGTTATTTTCTAATACGGATTCAGATAGCTTAATTGCTTTTTCCCCTTTTCCTTGGGTGTGCATTTCGGTTGGTTGTTTATATGCGATTTTGAAAGATTAATTTTAATTTTAAAATAAACAAAATTTTTTTCCTTATTGTTTTTGAAATTCAATTAATTATTCTAATAACCGAGTTTCAAATTAAATTCTTAGAACAATATTAATAACATTAATTAAATCAATTGAATTGTTAGAACAAGGTTAAAATATTTATTCTAAAATAAATCGTGATGTCGATTTTAAATTTTATTTTGCCGTGTCCTGCGAAAATATTTTTAATTCGGAGTTAAGAGTTAATTATCTCTGTTTCTAATACAAATAAATTTTACTTGTGTATTATTAAATTCATTCATCCTTGCTACTCTGTTTCGATTTAAAAAGGTTAATGCAATTGTTTTGTTCTGCCGTAATGCCAACTAAATCTCTGTGACTAAACTAGTCTCTGTACTATTGTCATTGCGATTAGTGACGCGATGTTTACTTGGCCGAAGACCTACTTCGTAATAAATTTATCATTATGTTATTCGCGATTTTAAATCGTTGAAACTCGCAATTCTCTTCTCTTTCAAGAATTTCTGGGTCCCATCGGGGGTACCAGTTGTAACATTATTCTTTTATATATATATATATATATATTTTTTATATGTATCGATCTTTTATTCCTTTTCATGCGAGTTAAAAAGTCTTAGGTTAGATCGACAATTTCCTATGTCCTTGTCAGCAAATTGGTACCAAGTATGCACGTTCGTACCAATCCTGGAAGGACAATAAACTTGAAACGTAAAGCTTGATTATTTATTACTAAAAGAAAAGAAACCCTTTTTATTAACTGAGGCTCCCAATTGTTATTAAACTCGACTTCACTTTTGACTAGCCTTAACCGCTTTATATTGATATATAATTACCCCTTGATATATAATTGTCTCTCAATTCAGGATCGATTCTTGCATCAATATTTCTAGTGTTCATTTTTCTGATCAATTTAAGTGTGTTAAAATTACTCTAATAAAATCCCGAAAGACAAGAAAAGGGATCCCATAAGCGAGAATAGAAGGGCGATCGTCTCGAAATGAGTTGAGCAAATCAATGTTTTGTAATTATCATTATCTATAGCCATTTATTTTTTTTCGCCTAATGTTGAGTATTTGGCATCCCTTGCGTGGCTACGTAATTCCCGTTCCTATTTTTGTGCCTAGTACTAGTAATTTTCCCTTTTTATATTTCAGGAAGGATCTTTAAGTGACTTTACTATGAAACAATAAGAAGGACTCTGTCGCGTGTAGATCGTTGTGCAATATCTGCTTAACGAGACTTCGTCTTTCTTTCCTATATTTTCTTAATTAACACTCGCCCTTTATGGACTAAAGATTTACTGGTAGCGTCTTAATATTGCTTATCAATGATTTCTACCCTTCAATGTCCGTTTTACGATCCAGGCTTCCCCTAAGAATATCGGTCTCTCACCGTTTGAGTTCCCGATATGCATCGGGTTAAAGAAACAATGATATCCCTTCTTATTCAAAGCACTGAACCACTGGTCGTCGGCGTGATGGTGACTCTCCCCCGCCTCGAAATGCCCTGCTGTGCCACAGAATAAACTCCCGTATTTTCAACGGGTTGTTAATCCGGTGTAGGAAATTTGTCAGCCCTCCTGATTTTCCCACAGCTTAGGTGGGTTGAAAAGGAGGGCAGCGCTTGGCTTCTGACTACCCTCCCGCTATGACGCACTCCGACAAATCGCGAAGAACTTCGAACACTGAAGGTTTTATTGAATTTAATTTATGTTAAGATTTTATTTTAAATAATCCTTAAAAAATGTCCTTGTGCATGTTCTCCACCTTATTCAAGATAATCATTCCTGTGTTTTAGCTGCTTGCTATTTGCTGATCTACAGAATTCCTGATTTCTCGTCTTACGATGACAGTGAGGAGAGCCGAACACTAAACGTTGTCCCGCCTAGCTCGCTTAGTGCCGACTGACTTTTCCTTCTGAATTGCGCAACAACCCCTTTCCGGGGTGGTTGCGCACGCAACGGCACCTATTTCGCATAGCGATACATGCAATATATGCAACCCCTTCGCATTGGAATGTAACTGTTCTCGCTCAGTAGCGTATTTATTTATTACTTCGCCCGCTTTTAAATGATATTTACAAATATAGCCCAATTACATATTGAACCGTTTCAGCTTCTATTGCATACTTAATATTTGGTAATTCTGGCAACCACCAAATCTTTTCATCGTAATCCATTTTTTAAATTAATCTCTCTATCATATTGCTTCCTATTATTTTTATCCATCCTAATCTGGTACCAGCGTGAATAATGATTTAAATATTTGAATACATTTGGAAAGCTTGGTTGGAATAATTGTTGCCTACTTTGTTGATTTTGATATTTTGGTCTAAACTGTCTTTAATAGTTTTGATTATAATTTTGTTTATGATTTCTATTCTCATTCTCACTTTTAATATTATTTTGACTATCATAATTTCCTTGATTATTTTTAATTTTGTTATTTTTGTTATAATTTCTATCTAAAATGCTTAACTTTCGACCTTTTTGTTAAGATTTTTTGTTTAGATTTTGCTAATTTTGTTCCCCATTCACGTCCTACTATTTCGAATTCTAACAAATTTGAAATGAATCTCTCGCAATATAGACTTTATATTCAAGCCTACAATTTTTATAAGTTTTTCTTAACTGCGATTCTAGGCTTGGCCGTGGCATTACTTTCTCGATAATTGCTTAATTTCTGTTACGAACGCGTGAATATCTCGATACATTTTCTGATTGGAAAATTGTATTTTATTTTTAATTATTTTGGTATATCTTTAATTTAAGCATGCGCCCTCAACATCTTCGATAAATTGGTTTAAATTTCGCCGATTATCTCAAAAAACCTTAACGAATTTTGTGGAAATATCAAATGACAAACGCGCAGAAACGTAAAAAAAGAGCAAAAAAGCAGACGCCAGTATAATTTGATACTTTCCCTGCTCTCCCATTTCGAATAAAATTCAGTTATGTTACGAATTCTCGATAAGTACAACCGTATAGGCATGACGGAAATCTAGGAAATTCAAGCAGCTGCGTCAAAGATAAGTTAATTTGATCATTCACTATCAAATATTATAGTCGAAAATGAAATTGCAAATGATTTAACTACAGCTGAAATTTAAATTATCATTGAAAATTAAAAAATCCTGCCTTTAACGCATTGGGGGGGGGGGGGATATTCTCTTTCCATTATGTTTTTTATTACGATTATTTTCAAGCATTTCTCAACTGCAAATTTCATAACATTTTCTTTCAAACTTAATAAAATTTCTGTCAACTTAATAAATATTTCAAAAGATTTGAAATTTATTCAAAGTTTAGGGATATAGAATAGACTTTTAAAGTTTTAAAGAACTATCTAGATTGTGGGGCTTTTAAAACGTTTTTAACAGACTTTTCATTTTTATTTCTATTACTTGAACGAATTACCCAGAATTTTCAAATGACCGACGCACAAAAACATGAAAAAGAAACAAAAAACAAGATGCCAGTATAATTTGACACTTTTCCTGCTCTTGCATTTCGACATAAATTCAGTATAGTACGAACTCTCAATAAGTACAGCGGTATAGGTGTATTGTTTACATTTCTAAATTTGGCAGAGTTCTTTTACCTCGAAAATTAAAACTGCAGGATGGAAACCTAAGAAATTCAAGCAGCCGCGTCAAAGACAAGTGAATTTGATCATTTACTATCATATATTATGATAGGAAATTAAATTGCAGTTCATTTAACTATGGGTGACATTTTAAATATCATTAAAAAATGAAATATTCTGGTCGCAGATGGTGGGAGTGAGGGGTATTCTATTTCTATTATGTATTTTATTACGATTATTTTCAAGAATTTCTTAACTGCAAATTTCATAAAATTTTCTTTGAAATTTAATTAAACTTCTTAAAATTTAGTAAAGTGTTTCAAAGTTTTAAAATTTAATAAAATTTCAGGGACATAGAATACACTTTTAAAGTCCAAAAGAATTACCTAGATTGTAGGGTTTTTAAAACGTTTTTAACGGACTTTTCATTTTTATTTCAATTACTTGAACGAATTTCGTAGAATTTTCAAATGACCGAAGCCCAGAAACATAAAAAAAGAACCAAAAAAACATAAACCAGTATTATTGGACAGTTCTTCTTTTCTCCGATTTCGACTAAAATTCAATATGTTACGAACTCGCAATACGAAAAGCCGTATGGGCGTATTGTTTACCTTTTTAAATTTGTCAGTTTTTTACCGCGAAATTTAAAACTGCAGGATGGAAACATTGGAAATTCAAGCAGCCGCGTAAAAGATAAGTTAATTTTAATGTTTAATATCAAATATTAAAGTAGAAAATTAAATTGCAATATATTTAACTATAGGTGACATTTAAAATATAATTGAAAATGGAAATATCTTGCTCGTAATGGGTTAGGGGAAGGGTATTCTCTTTCCATGATGTATTTTTTTGCGATTATTTTCAAGAATTTTTTAACTGTAAATTTGATCAAATGTTCCTTTAAATGTTATGAAATTTCTTTAAATTTAATAAAATTTTGTTTCCGGAGTTTGAAAAACGTTTTGAACGGACTTTTTGAAATTCATTAAATTTAAAAAATATTTCAAAAGTTTTTAAACTCAATAAAATTTTAGGGATATAGAATACACTTTTGAAGTCTAAAAGAATGATCAAGGTTTGTGGGGTTTTGAAAACATTTTTAACACACTGCAAAGTGGAAATCTAGGAAAATCAAGCAGCCGCGTCAAAGATATGTTAATGTGATAAATTACTATCAAATGTTTATTTTTAAAACAAAATATTATTAGTGAGAATTTCTTAAACAATCTACTTGAGAAAGTTTTTTATCCTGGTTTCACTAGTGTAACTAGGCCAGTGAACGAAAGTAGAACCTGATTATGCATTGATAACATATTTATAAAGGATAAAAATATACAAAAAAAAACGTTTAAAATATCGAATCCTTTTACTGATCATTATCCACTTTTCACTGAAATAAATAACACACAATTATAAAAAAATAAGCATTATTGCAGCATCAATAAACTGTGGGAAATATAAATCAATGCTTGATCCGAATGAAGTCATTAATGGGCTCATAAAAATACACATTTTTAAAGTCTAAAATAATGATTAAAGTTGTGGGGTCTGTAAAACGTTTTTAACGGACTTTTAAAATTTATCTCTATTACTTGAACGGATTTCGTTAAATTTTCAAAGGACCGACGCGCAGACACATAAAAAAAGAACAAAAAAAAACAGACGCTAGTATAATTTGACACTTTTCTTGCTCTCCCATTTAGACTTAAATGCAGTACGTTACAAACTCTGAACACGCATAGCCGTATAGGCGTCTAATTTACATTTTCAAATTTGTTAAAGTTTTTTACCGCGAAAGTTAAGACTGCAGGATGGAAATATAGGAAATTCAAGCGGCCGCGTCAAAGATAAGTTAATTTGATCATTTACTATCAAATATTATGGTAGAAAATTAAATTGCCATTTATTTAACTATGGGTGACATTTAAAATATAATTGAGAGTAAAAATATCCTGCACGTAATGGGTTTTGTGGAGTGTGTGTGTGTGGGGGGGGGGGGGGATTACCTTAACATTATGGGTGTTTTGAGGATTTTTTTCATGGATTTTTCAAATTAAAATTTCATAAAATTTTCTTTTAAATTTAATAAAATTTGTTTGAATTTAATCAAATTTTCAAAAGTTTTCAAATTTAATCAAATTTCAGGGATACAGAATACGCGGCATGGAGGGGTACCAGAGAAGATTTTATTCCGAAAGCAGGCAGGATTCGATATACTTCACCCAAGGATTCCTATTAGCCTCACATTTTTCCTACTAAAAACCGTGGAACGACTTGTGGACAGATATATCCCTGATAAGGTCTTGTCGAGTAGGCCACTTCACAAGCATCAACATGCCTACAGGGCTGGTTACTCGACGGAGACGGTCCTAAGCACATCAGTTAACCTAAAAGGCTGAAAGGCCTTGCGATTGAAACCTTTATGGACATTAAAGGAGCCTTTAACAACACCTCGAGAGAGGTAATCAAGGCGGCCGTGATCTCACATGGAGTGCCTATGGCAGTTGTAGAATGGACCTGTTACATGTTGGCTAATAGGAACCTAACTAAAACTAAGGGTTATACCACTTTATATGGAACCGTTGACAATGCCAGCACGCTATAGGTTATGTGGACGATATATTGGTTATCATGCGCGGTCAGCGTCTTTATGCGCTCTCCGGAGTTATGCAGCAAGCACTAAGGATAGTAGATTCTTGGTGCAAGAAGACTAGACTAGCAGTCAATCCGAGTAAGACGGACGAAGTTGTATTCACCTGAAGGTATAAGTGGAGAATCACGAGTACACTGAAACTGGGAGGACAACAACTGAAAATCAAAGGAGAAGCCAAATATCTAGGAGTTATCCTAGATAAGAAGCTGTCATAGGACGAGCAACTGGAAAGCAAGTGCAAGAAGCTAGTTGCAACTCTCTGGCTCTGTAGGAGAGCTATAGGGAAAATCTGGGCCTTGCAACTGGAGACGCTTATGTGGATCTACACAGCGATCCTGCGACCCAGGCTTACCTATGCATCGGAGGTCTGGTGAAGCAGGCTCGAACTGTCTACTGTGAAGGATCGACTGGAAATGATCAGGGGACTGATTCTGAGAGGCATCACTGGTGCCTCGAAGTCGATACCCACAATGGCTTTGGGGGTACTTACAGGTTTGGAGCCCCTCCATCTCACCACCAAGGCCGTGGCTGCGAAGGCGGCCTGGAGATCAAATGTGGTAAATGATAGCATTATCTCGACTATAATGTACACCTGACGAATGATGGTGACAACTGGTTCACAGATGGCTCTAGGAACAGGGAGAACGCAGGAGTCGGTGTTTATCGTATAATGAATGGAATGGGTTTCACAACTGCGATGGGGTCCTATTCCACAGCTCTGCAGTCTGAGATTATGTCCATACTTCAGTGCGTCTACAAGGCAAGGAAGTATGGAAATAAAAGGAAGATTTGTATCTGCTCAGACAGCAGGGCTGCTGTCATGGCTCTGAATGGAACAACGTCCACGTCACAAATAGTTTGGGAGTGCTTTGAGGCACTGAATAGGCTAGCGAGAGACAACCGTGTCACTCTGCTTTGGATCCCTGGACACAGTGAAATCAAGGGCAATCAGATATCGGACAGGCTAGCTAAACTGGCAGCAAAACAAAATTTTACTGGACCTGAGTCAGTTGTAAGTATTTCCAGTAGGTTAGTTACTGAAGATATTTACAGATGGCTGACCATGGAACATCCAAATGAGTGGAGTTTAGCCTATGGCTGCAGACAGGCTAAAACACTCCTAAGCTCAAAGCTAAGCCCTCACCGAGCGAAGGAATTATTTAAGCTCGGGAGAAAAAAAGTCAAAGTCCTAACAGAAATGTTTATGGGATACGGAAACCTCCGGTGTTACAGACATAAGACGGGGCTTGAAGAGAGTCCACTCTGTCGACTATGTGGAGAGTATATCGAGACGTCTACTCATACCCTCTGTCACTGCCGTGTGATTGCGGTGAGACGTGTAATAATCACAGGCATTGTCTGCATCAATAAGTCTGAAATATCGGTCAACAGCATAGCAGCGGTCCTCTCCCTATGGAGAGGGCTATGGAGTCACGCTTAAGCCATAGAAGGGGACGCAACGGGATCACCCAAGCGTCAGGGGCCGCAACGGTCTCAATCCAGAACAATAATAATAATCAGATGTTCCGACTCATGTGGGAGTCCTCTTCAGTTATTTCTTGATAAACAAAACAAACATTTATATTTTGAACAATATGCTTTCTATACAACGTGAGAGACGAGAAAATAATTTTATAAATAAATTCTAATTGTGTACCTTATTTGCTGCATAATGTTTTGTTTTGTTATTTTGTTGGTTCGACATAAAATAAGTTTTGTAATATTATAAAAATAAAAATAAACAGTAAAATCTATTTACTTGTGAATAATTGCAAACAAATTCAGAATAAAACATAAATTAATTGATTGAAGAATTATGTAATACAAAGACCACGAATAGTAGCAATTTTGTAAGGAAATCATCACATCACTATTGCAGTAATAAGATTCGTTGTTGAACACTGTAGGTAAATTTAATTTAATGTTCCCCCGTGCTCTTGTCAAACACATATTTTGTAACAACGGTGCTTAGTTGCTGTTGTCAATGTTAGAAAATGACTGAATTTTAGAATTCTAAGGGCATTATGTGAACCGGGCCATGTGGTTTGAAGTTTTAGTGGAAGAAAGGCATGTCAGGGCTCAGTATGCAGTGAATTTTAAAGGGAAGGTCGTAAATTTAGAATTAGAGACCTTTCTGCATTTTTATTTTAAATTCTTGTTACTGAGGGGTACTGATTTATTGCTTTTGTTAATTTTGATATGATTTGTGGTTGTGAGATTTATCATTTTTTCTTAAATAAAGGATTACAAAAAGAAGAAAGCTTTGAATGTCTGTTCTTTGATTGGTAATATTGAGGTCGCTTGAAATGTGAATCATTTCTAGTAAGATGCGTTTCTTCTAGTTAACAGTTTTGTCAATGATTTTAGTATCTTCAAAATTAAAGCTGTGATCTTCATACCAGGAATGTTTAGTAAGTGCGGTCTATTATGAAGGCGGTTTGTAAACATATTTAGTGTGTTCGTGTATTCTGAATTTAATCGGACGTTTTGTTGTGGCAATGTAGAAAGTGTCACAGCCAGAACAAGGAATTTTGTAAACTAAATTTTTTCTGTCAAGTGTAGGAATGAAATCTTTTTTTGATTTGAAAATGCAGGAAAATGCCTGACAATTTTTCCGAAAGTCCCTGTACAAAGTGTGATAAAAAAATAACGAGACTTTTTGTTTTCTGCTAATAATATTTATTTATTCGTGAATATCAATTTTGCCCCCCCCCCTTTAGCGATTCTGCTTTTATCTCATCGATGTTGTCAAAACGTCTTCCTTTCATGGATTTCTTTATCTTTGAGAACAGGAAAAAGTCACAGGGGGCCATGTCTGGTGAATAAGGTGGTTGTGACATCAATACGGTGTTGTGTTTCGCCAAAATCTCACGAACAAGCATTGAGGCATGAGCAGGTTGCATTATCGTTGTGCAGTCTCTATGACTGATTTTGCCACAAAATTGGTCGTATCTATGCACTAAACCGTTCAAATCGAAAAACACAGTGAGTAAAACTTTCATGTTTGATCGAACTTGTCGTTCTTTTTTCGTTCTTGGTGACGTTGACTGATTCCAGGTGGACGATTGAGCCTTATTTTTGACGTCATATTCATAAACCCATAATTTATCACCTGTTATGGTTCCGTCGAGCAATATAGAGTCGTTATTCACTTCATTTAGCCCAGTAGTGCTCAGCGTGCCATATAATGCACGCTTTGAGAGAGGACTTTGAACGCCTCGATACGGTAAACAAACGTGAACTTTGGATTGCCAGTGGTCTAATATTGGAGGCAGGGGATTCCCTTGCGAGTAGAAAACGTGCATTTTCTGAGTCATCAACTCTGTGTTTTATACAGTGTTTTAACCTAGACTGAGTTCCTTCAAATCCACTTATCTTCAATATGTGCGACGAAAAGTAAGTATTTCTCCTTATTATTACAGAACAAAATAGTGATATAGGTGTTTTCAGTTTGCATGGAAGTTGTTCTCTTGGAATGTTACTCTAACCTGATTTGTTATATGCTTTGCGTGAATTTAACTGATCTTGAATAACGCCGTTCCATATATGGCACGTTGAGCACTACGTCTACAATCGGCGAAAATTATCAGCACGCCTATTTTTGATCTGTTGCTGAAGTTCCTCAATGCGTATAGTATGAGCATGAGATTTTTTTCAATATAATAACACGAAAGGTAATAAAATTTTGTTGCACAGTATTTCTCTAAATTATACAGGTATTTGTAAACAATTTTCCCTAGATTCTGCGCAGGGTCAAATTTGGTGCCGAAAAGTCGCGAAACTTCATGAGTGTCTAAATACTTACAAAAATTATTATTAAATCATTATTCACCATATTTTAATATATTTCAGTAATATTTATGAAAAATTTATTGTTTTTATTTTTCGATATCATGTGTTGAGTACAATCAATATTTGAAACTTCGCGACTTTTTTTGGACCAAGTTTGACCCTAGGTTAGAATCTAGGGAAAAAATTCTGAAAATATCTATATTATTTATAATATAAAAATTAAGGCACTTTGGCAACAGATCCAAAAACAGGCGTGATTATAATTTCTGCTAGTGGTGTAGTTTTTTTACACTTTTTCGTTCTGTCACTTTTTCCAGTGAACTGAGGCGCATCCTTCAAACTGGGATAAATGCTCAAATGGCGATCGAGCTGCTTTTGGCCGACGATGACGAATTTTTCGACAGGGAAATAGCCATAGCACCTCCAGAGCCTAATTCTCTTAGTGATGAGGACTCTGGTGATGAAGACAGCTGCACAGCAGACAACCTTAGCCAAAGACAACTCCTTGCTCATGCAGAGGTAAGACTGAAACGTCCGAATGAAATGCTTGATGAACCTGATTGTTTTACCATCCAACCATCAACTAGTAAACAGTTTCCTTCAACTTCTTTTGATGTTCAACCATCCACAAACGAGCAGTTTGCTGGTTCATCTATTCGAGGAGGTAGGAAACGTAAAGCAATTTCTCGACAAACGCTCAAACAATCTAAGAAATCTAAAAAAATTGAGGATGAGAAAAAGAAAAATAAAGATGAGGAATGGTTGAAAGGTGATTTGGTTTACATGTCTGAGAAATTTCCTTCTGCTGATTACTCATTTTATGAAGGCCTCACACCTGTACAAATATTTGAGCAAATAATAGACGACCAAATTGTGAATCTCATCACCACTGAGTCAAATCGTTATGCTAATCAAAAGAATTACGGCTATCCTAAATTCTTGGAAGATGATATGAGGTGTTTTCTTGGAATAATGTATTTTACTAGTTACCATCAAGTACCAAGTAAAAGACTGTATTGGGAGAAAAATTCGGATACAAACATTCCTATTGTGGCAAACTCAATGAGACGAAGAAGGTTTGAAGAAATACTCCGATGTTTTCACTTGGTCAATAACGAAAGTTTTGGCCCTGGGACCGTTGACAAACTTTGGAAAATTAGGCCCCTCATCGATTTATTAAAAGAGAAATTTTCACAACACTTCATTCATGAACAAAATCTGTCGTACGATGAAAGTATGGTCAGATATTTTGGAAGACACGGATTGAAGCAGTTCATACCCACAAAGCCCATACGGTTCGGTTACAAAGCATGGTCACTGAATACTCCGAGTGGTTATTTGCTCGATTTCGAAATTTACCAAGGTAGAAGTACACAGGACCGAAGCCTCAATGAGAAATTGTTCGGAAAATGTGCGGCGCCATTATTACAGATGATTGATAATTTCACATCTGCCCAAAAATCTTTGCCATTTCATTTTTTTCTGGATAATCTGTTTACATCCTTGAATCTCATTTCTCATCTGCGGGA
>JAAAKG020029160.1:0-19726 GCA_010014905.2 Druon quercuslanigerum | reverse complement strand
AATAACATCAAACACCTATATATTTAGTTAAAAATTTATATAATTTGTTGAAAATTCGTATTTTTTTGAAGAAAATTCAACTATTTGGTTAAAAATGTTATGTATTTTGTAGAAAATTCGCCTTCTGGTCAAAAATTCAACTATTAGGTTAAAAATGTATATATTATGATAAAAATTCATCTGTTCTGGCAAGAGACTAATCTCGTTCGTTAAAAATTAATGTTTAAAATTCATATTTCCAGGTTGAAAATAAAACTATTTTCTTGAGAAATCGTTTCTTCGGCTTGAAAATTCAAGTACTTGGTTTAAAGTTGAACTTCTTTGTTAAAAACTTCCCATTTTTTCCTGGAAAATTTATCTTTTTAGTAGAAAATTCGACAATTTGGTTTAAAAATTGATGTATTTTGTCGAAAACTCGTGCTTTAGTCGTAAATTAATCCTCTTGATTTAAAACCTAACTATTCTGTAAAAAAAATATTTAATTAAAAACTAGTATTTTTTGGCAGAAAATTAATTATATTTAATAATAATTTAACTGTATATTTGAAAATTAATCTGTTAAATTAAAATATGTTTTTCTTTAAATACCAACTATAACCTGTTTTTGTGCCAATTTAACTATTTTATAGAGAATTTATTTCTTTAGCTTGAAAATTCCAGACTTTGGTAGAAAATTCAACTATTTTGTGGAAAATTGATGGACTTTTTTCAGAATTCATTTTTTTGGTTGAAAATATAACTATCTGCTTGCAGATTCAGCTTTTTTGTTTAAAAATTCATCTTTCTGGTATATAGTGTGGTGAGTCCGAGGCCTGGCAACAAATGTAACATCCTTATAAATTTGAAGAAAAAAAATTCAGCCGTGTGAACTGTATGACAATAAGCTAGCTTAAATCTAATCCACGCTGCTTTTATCTCACCTTGAATATGTTCTCACTCCTGCCTCATAGTCTGAGACACGCTGATATATAAAGTTTGATGATCTAAATTTGCTGAAAATGAGAAACAAATCCCGATGTAACTTGAAAAAACTCATTTCAATGATGGCCCTATCCTATGCCCTCTGCCATTCTGTCTGTTTGCTCACTTAATTAAGGACAAATTTATTTAATTATTCATAAATTTACATTTATTTATAAATCCTGAGAAAAAAAATCTTGAAAATTCCAGGGTATTTTCAGGTTGAAGAAACCTCCTTACAGTTGATAATTATTTATTAAGAGTACAAATAAAATAATTATTTTACATACATTAGTATTTTTAATTAATGATTATCCACTGTAGTTTCCCCTATCTTAAGTTTTTTTCACCTGTAATTTTGTATACAGGGTGTCTACTCAAATTCTGAAAAAAATTACCTGCCAATTCCAGGTTTTATATTTTATATTTTTTATTTTGTATGTATTCAATTAATGTGCTTTATTAAATTCAACTTGAACCGATTAGAAATCCAAATTTTTCAAATAAAAATTGCACATTTAGGAATATAAATTAATTTTTTACCAAAAAATAAGATTTTTTAATTAAACACATGAGTTTTCAAGCAAATAGTTAAATGTTTAATTAAAAAAGATTAATTTTCAGTTAAATAACATACATTAAGTTAGATTTTAAGTTAAAATGAATTTCTACTTACAAAAGACCTAATTAAAATAAATTACTTAGATTTTCAAACAAAGTGATGAATTTTCAAGCAAAACGATTAATTTTAAATTTAAATCTCTTTGAAATCCTAACTTTTCATGGAAAAACATTAAATTTTAAACAATAATTGTGAATTGTTAACCAAATAGTTTCATTTTCAATCAAAAATAAGATTTTTTTAACAAAATACATAAATTCTCAACCAAATAGTTAAATGTTCAATTAAAAAAGATTAACTTTCAACAAAATATTTAAATAAAAAATATCAGTTTTCAAAATACATGAATTCTCAATGAAATAAAATACATAAGTTACATTTTGAGTTTAAAAAGAATTTCCACTAAAAAAGGCCTAACTAAAAGAAATTACTTCAATTTTCAAACAAAGTGATGAATTTTCAAGCAAGACGATTAATTTTAAACTAAAAAATAATAATTAAGGAAAAATTAGCCACACTTTGAAATTCATATTAAATTAAATTTAAATCACTTCGAAATACTATCTTTTTTAGGAAAAATATTGCATTTTAAACAATATATGAGAATTATTAACCAAGTAGTTTCATTTTCAACCAAAAAATTGATTTTTTACTAAAAAAATAAGATTTTTTAGCAAAATACATAAAATCTTTTAAAAATAATTGAATTTTCAATGAAAAAAGATCAATTTTCAATCAAGTAATTGAATTATGAACCAAAAAATATCACTTTTCAATCAAAAATGGAATAGGTAAATTTTAAGTTCAAATAATTCATTTTCATATGCAATAGATAAATTTTATATTAAAAACATGAATTTTTTACAAAATAATTTCAATTTTAACCAAGTATTTTTTATTTTCAACCAAAAGGATAAAATTTTCAAATAAAATTATGAATAGTAAACTGAAATACTTGAATTTTCAACAAAAACGATAAATTTTTAAACAAGAAGATTTATGTTCTACCAAAAAAGACCATTTTTTCAACAAAATACATGACTTTTTAACGAAATAGTTTAATTCAGAACTAAAAAATATCAATTTTTAACCATCAAAGGAATAGATAAACTTGCAATTAAAAAATTATTTTTGAAAAAAAAGACAATTTTTTCAACAAAAGTTAAATTTTAAATCAAACTGATGAATTTTTTATTGGAATATTTAAATTTTAAACAAAAAATATGAATTTTCAAAGAAAATAATGAAACTGTAATACTTGAATTTTCAATCAAAAAGATAAAGTTTCAAACAGGAAGATTAATTTCTACCAAAAAGACAAATCGAATCTTAAACAGTTAAATTTTCAGTTTAAAAAATTAATGTTTAAAGAAAGAAATGAATGTTACAATAAAATGATAGAATATTCAATTGGAATATTACATTTTTAGTTTAAAAAATAATAATTTTCAAATAATAAAGCTAATATAAAAAAATTACATTTTAAACAAAGTGATGAATTTACAACTTAAATAATGAATCGTCAACTAAAATAGTGGATTTTTCAATAAAAAAGATAAATTTTTAAATAAAATAATAAATATTGAACTGGAATATTTGAATTAGTTAAAAAAAAAATAATGTTTAGCCAAAGAGATGAATTTTCAACTAAAATAATAAAATATTCCATTGCAATAGTTATTTACATTTTCAGTTGAAAAAATTATTTCTTAATACCAATTTTTAATCAAACGAATGTTTAACAAAATATATAATGTTACTGCTGTAATATTTAAATATTCAGTAAAAAAAAATTAATTTTCAGTCAAGGAAAAAACGAATTTTCCATAAAACAGCTCAGTTTACAACCAGAGATTAATTTTCCATTAAAATGACGAACCTATTTCTAACCAAAGTCATGCATTTTCCACTAAAATTATAAATATTTAATTGGAATACTTGAATTCTCAACAAAAAAGATGAATTTTCAAAGAAGAATATTAAATTTCTACAAAAAAAAGACCAATTTTCAATCAACTTGTTTAATTTTTAACTAAAAATTAAAAAAAGCTTTAATTTCAACAAAAATGATGCATTTTTATATCGAATAGTTGAAATTTCAAACAAAAAGATCAATTTTCAACCTAAAATTGAATAATTAAATTTTTAGTGAAAAAAATTAATTTTCATCTAAAAAGATGAAATATTCAAAGTGAATTGAAGCAAAGTGATTCATTTTGAACTAAAATGATAAATATTTGACTAGAATAATTGACGACTAATAGTTAAATATTCAGATACAAAAAAATAATGGTCAACCAAACAGATGAATTTTCAACTAAAATTATAAACTAGTCAACTGGAACAGTTAAATTTTCAGTACAAAAAAATAATTTTCAGTTAAAGAAAAAACAAAGTTTTAACAAAACACCTCATTATTCAACTAAAAAGATGAATTTCAAATTAGAATGATGAATCTTCAACCAAGAAAATTAATGTTTAACCTTCAATTAAGCAGTACAATTTTCATTCCAAAAAATATAAATTCTGAACAAAGCAAGATTTTTCAGTCAACAGAGAGAGAAAATTGCAAAGAAATTTTTGAATTTTTAAGCAGAAAGATGAATTTTCCATCGAGAAGATTAATTTTATCCAAAAAAAGAAAGAATTTTCTACTAAAAACGATCAATTTTCAATCAAAAATAGAAGGAGATCAATTTTGAGTCGAAAAAATTAAATTTTTAAATCCAATCATTTTTTGCTTTTCATAAAATGAAAGCGTGTTCAATTCCTAATGTAATGAGCTTTCCTTTCCTATAATTAGTTTAAATTTGACTGAGTTATCTAATTTTCAACAAAATAGTTCAATTATTAAACAAATGTTGAATTTTCACCTCGAAAATATTAATTTTCTACCAAAGAGACGAATTTTGAACAAAATAATTTAATTTTCAACCAAAGAGATAAGTTTTCATTTAAACTGATGAATCTTTAATGACAAAAATAATATTTTTTTAAAAGTAGTTCAATTTTTAACACAAAAGTTATTTTTTTAAATCAAAAACACAATATTTTTAGGTAAAAAATTAATTTATTAATAAAAAAAATGATTTTCAATTTAACAGTTAATCTTTAAACAACTAAAAAAGATTTTTTAAACAAAAAGTTGCAGTTTTTAATCCAAAATGCAAATATTAATTTTTTACTAAAAAGACGAATATTCAATCAAATAATTTAATTTTCAACCAGAGATAAATTTTCAATTCGAATTTTCAACAAATAAATATTTTTCAGTCATAAAAGAAAAATAATGTAATGTAAATTGTTTAACGTTCAAGTCGAAAGACGAATTTTCGTAAAACAATTGTATTTTCGAAACGAAAAGATGAATTTAAAAAAAAGACGAATTTTTAACTTAAAAAAGAACCATTTTGAACAAAAAATGAAAAAAGTAACATTTTCATGTAAAAAATTAATTTAAAATTTTAAAAAACTATATTAAACCAAATTGTTTAGCTAATTAAATTTTTAATTGAAAAAAAATCAGCCAAAAATGAAACAGTTATAATTTAGTTTAAAAAAAAAATTGTAATAAAAATGAGTTTTTAACCACGTAGTAACCAAAAAGGTGAATTTTCAACCTAAAAAGTTGCAGTTTCAACCAATAAATAGGAAATTGCAACAACAAAAATTTGGTTTCTACAAAAAAACGACGACCTTTTTGAACTAAAAAAGGTTCAATTTTTTGCAACAAAAATTGGGAAAGTTATCTCACTCGAATAATTTATTTTTAACTAAACAGTTGCAGTTTTAGCCAAAATAGAGGAATCAAAACGATTAGTTATTTTTTTAATCAATAAAGACGAATTTTCAACTTAAAAAGAACAATTGGAAACAAAAAATGAAAAACTTACGTTTTCATTTGAAAAAATTTAATTTTTCAATGAATTTTCAACCAAAAAGTTGCAGGTTTATCCAAAAAATAGGAAATTACTACGAAAAAAGTTAGTTTTCTACCAAAAAAATACGATTTTTTAAAACTAAAACTAACTTTTTCCAGTTCATCCGGATACTGCTTTTAAAAGATAAGATTAAGTTCCTAAGAAGTAAAGCGACACCAAACAATGGCCTCTGGAATTTCTCAACAATAATTCGGTGCCTTCGAAAGTACTAAAATACTTCTGAAAAGTATAAACTTCCTTTAAAATCCAAGATAAATATGCAAAGATCCTATGCGAACAATAAACCAATTCTCTATCCAAGATAACACGAAAACCCTACTATTGTTTAATTTAATTGTTTAAAGTCAACTTTTTGAAGCTGGAATTCGACTGCCTTTTCTCAGATCGAATTTTCGAACTCAATTGAATCTGATTCAGCAAAACCCAACTTCGAAAATTTTACAAACACTCACATTAAAAATCTGTAATTGTTCTCTACCCAATTTTCTATGCAATAACATTTAGAAAACAGAATATAAAGTCCGAAAGCTTTCACAAATTCTCGTTCAAAATAGGGATTCAGGGGTTTATTTCAAATTCCTAGTTATTTTAGGGGAAAAAACTTAAAATTTTTAACTAAAAATATAAATTTTTTACCAAAACATGAAATAGTTAAACATTTAATTAAAAAAAAAAATTTCAACAAAAAAAAAGAGATTTTCGACAAAATAGTTCGATTTTTAACCAAAGTGATGAATTTCTAAATAAAATTATGAACCTTCAACTAGAATAGTGAAATTTTAAGCCAAAAAGATAAATTTTCAACTAAAAAGATTATATTTAACTAAAACACTTGAATTTTCAACCAAATAGATGAAGTTTTAAACAAGAAGATTGATGTTGAAATAAAATAATTAATATACTACCAAAAAATACTATTTTAAAAATAAAACATGAATCTTTAACGAACTAGTTGAATTTTTTAAACAAAAAAAAAATTTCACTAAAAAAGATAAATTGTCAACCAAAACATAAATAATTAAATCTCAAGTAAAAAAAAATGTTTAACCACACAAATGAATTTTTAACTACATCTGAGAAATTTTCAATTGGAATAAGTTAAATTTTCAGTTAAAAAATTACTTTCAACAAGAACAAAACTAACTTTCAACCGAAAAAAAACAACTTTCAGAAAAATAGTTACATTTTCAAACAAAGCGATGAATTTTCAAATAACATTGTAAATATTTTATTTATTATTTATTTATTACTAAGCTAGAAAGATAAACTTTTAATTGAAATGATGAATTCTTAACTAAGATAATTGAATTTTTGAAGAAGAATGTTAATTTTGAATCCAAAAGATTAATTTCTACCCAAAACGACGAATTTTCAACTAAAAAAATTATTTTTGAACCAAAAATAGAATTATTAAATTTTTAGTCAAAAAATGAATGTTCAACCAAAAAACATTAAAAAAAGAAGGTTTTAATCAAACAGCTCACTTTACAAGCTTAATAAACAAAGAAATGAATTTTTTATTAAAATCATCAACTTTCAAACAAAAAAAGTATTTTTTTAAAAGTTGAAACTTTACCCAAAAAATTGCATTTCAACTTAAAAGATTATTTTTATCTAAAATTATCTATATTTAACTGGAATACTTTAATTTTTAACCGAATATAAGAATTTATAAACAAGAAAAAATCCATTTTTTTAACCAAAATAAAGTGAATTTTCAACTAAATAGTTGCATGGAATACCGAAAAGAGTAATTTTATACCAAAAAGGATAATTTGCTACAAAAAATACGATTTTTGTTACAAAGTGCATGAATTTTCAAACAAATAGTTTGAATTTTAAATGCAAAATATCGATTTTCAACCAAATAAAGGAGAAATCCCTTTTCTAAATTGACCAGAATTATTAAAACGAATGCTAGAAAAAATCTCCTGTTTCTCGACTTCATTATAAACAAAATACATCAATTTCCAACCAAAATGATAAATTTTCAATGATAATGAAGAATCTTCAATTGGATTCAAATTTAACAATAATCATAAATTTTCAATAAAAACGCTGAATCTTTAACAGTAATAGTTGAATTTGGAAACAATAAGATTAATTTTCAAACAAAAAAGGCGAGTTTTCAACCCAAAAGTTGAACTTAGAACTAAAATAGTTTAATTTTCGAACAAAAATAGAATAGTTCAGTTTTCAGTTTAAACAAATTAATGATCAACCAAAAGAAAAAAAAAGAATTATCAAAAAAATTATTAAATTTTTAACCAGCGTGACGAATTTTTGACTAAACTGATCATTTTTAACGGGAATTGTTAAATTATTAAACAATTTTCAACCAAAAAAGTACATTTTCAAATAACAATATGAATTTTCTATCAAAAAGACGATTTTTCAACAAATTACATAGATTTTAAACCAACGTGATGAATTTTGAAATAAGAAAGATAATTTATCCACAAAATAGTTGAATTTTGAACTAAAAAAGTTATATTTTTAACCAAGTGACGAATTTTCAACTAAAGTAATAAATGTTTAATGAGAATAGTTAGGAATAGTTCAGAAAAAAAAAATCAGCAAAGCAGTTCAATTTTCAACCAAAGTGATGAATTTTTAACTAATATTAACAATCATCAACCGGAATAGTTGAATTTTGAACCAAAAAAATAAATTGTCAACCCAAAATGGAATAGAAAACGTATTTTCAAAAAAAATATTTACATTTCTAACAAAATAAATCAATTTTTAATTAAAATTCTAAATTTTTAACAAAACAAAAAAAATTAATTTTGAACTAAAGATTCTAATTTTCAATCAAGTAATTGAATTTTCATCGAAAAAAGATGACTTTTCAAAACAAGATTTTTCAATCAAGAGGAAAAAACTTTCAACCAAACTGTTGAATTTTTAAACAAAAATACGAATTTTGAACAAAACACTTGGAATTTTCAACTAAGAATATCAATTTTCAACCAAAAATTAAATAGTTAAATTTTAATTAAAAAGAAAATTATTTTCGCAATAAAAAATATTTTTAACAAAATAGTTAAATTTTCAAACAAATTGACGAATCGTCAACTGGAATAGTTGAATTTTAAACAAATACAAGCATTTCCAATTAAAAATATAAATTGTCAACCAAAAATTGAACAGCTAAATTTTCAGTTTAAAAAATTAAATTTCAACCAAAAGAAAACGAATTTTCAAAAAAATAGTTCAATTTCCAACTAAAGATATCAATTTTTAATTACAATTCTGGACTTTTAACAAACAAAAATTAATTTTTTAACTAAAGATTCTAATTTTTAATCAAGTAGTTGAATTTTCACCCAAAAAAAGATGAATTTTCAAACCAAGATTTTTCAATCAATTGAAAAAAACTTTGAACCAAACTGTTGAATTTTTAAACAAAAATAGAAATTTTTAATCAAACACTTGAATTTTTAACTAAGAATATCAATTTTCAACAAAAAATTAAACAGTTAAATTTAAATTGAAAAAAAAATATTTACACGGCAAAAAAAGAATTTTTAACAAAATAGGTAAATTTTCAAACAAACTAAAAAGATAAAATGTCAACCAAAAATTGAACAGCTCATTTTTCAGTTTAAAAAATTTAATTTCAACCAAAAGAACACGATTTTTCAAAAAAATAGTTCAATTTCCAACCAAATGTATAAATTTTCAACTAAAATGATGAATTAAGAAAAAAAAATTTTATTTAAAAAGTGTCTTTCAATTAAATAGTTAAATTATTATTAAAAAAATTAAATTTCAACAAAAAAAAACACGAATTTTCAACAAAATATAATATAAATTTTTAATTACAAATATGAATATTTAACACAAATAATTTTGTACTACTGTGTTCACAAGCAACATATCCTCTACGAAATTTTGTGAGTATTTTGTTAATTTGTCCAAACCTCAACTAAATACTCACACTCGCAACCAACATTTACACAATTTCTTTACTATTATCAAATCTTCAACCTTAATTAAAAAAATTAAGATCTAAATTTAATTAGCTACAGTTGAAATAAATAATAAACGGAGTCTATCAAATTATTTATCACAGCAAAATGCGATAATTTAAAAAAATATACTTTTACAAAGGTATGCACGACTAAATTCAGTTCAAAGTTTCGACACTTTATTTTCCAGAAAGTATTATAAATTTGATAGAATATCTTTCACCTCCGTTAGTAAATGCAAACCACAGACAGGATGGTATTTACAGGCCTCGGACTCACTTTCGAAATAAAAAATAGCGTAAATAGTGTCACAAATTTGAAAAAAAAATAGTATTAAAAAAGTTTAATAAAATGTTGCATGTATTAAACTTATGTGTAGTCCTAATATTTAAGTGTTCAAAAGGAATGCCAATTTTTATTCAAAATATTATTCTTTAGTCCATAAATTATGAAAATTCTTATTTATTTATCCACTTTTTCCTGTTAAATGCCATCTGAATTAGTGAAATCCAATACGAAAATCTAACTTCTTGTGGTTAAAACTTCATTCTTTTCGTTTGAAATGTCTAAATATGATTTTTTTTTAAGAATTCATCTCATTTGGTTACGAATTTTATTCTTTGGTTTAAAATGAAATTATCTTGTGGAAAATGTAACAATATTGTTAAAAGTTATATCAACTACATTGTTCAACAATTTCAACAATTTAATATTCTTTTTCTTTCTTGGCTAATGATTTTTTTTTAAATCATCTGCAGAAATTGTAACTGTTTAAGCTAAAAATTATTTAAAAAATTAATCTGTTTTGGTTGACGAATAACTTTTTTGTTAAACATTTAACTGTTTTGTAGAAAGTTTGCATTTTCCACCAAAAAATCAACAATTTGGTAGACACTCCATTTATTTCCTTGAAAATTAACAAATTTTGTTGATAATTTATACACAATCAATTTTTTTGTTAAAAATGTAACTATTTTTCATTCAAACATTTTTTCAACTTTCAACCATGGTTGAAAATTCGTATTTTCGGCCTAAAAAATCAACAATTTGGTAGAAAATTCATCTATTTTCTTTGAAAATTTGTACAAAATCAATTTTTTTGTTAAAAATGTAACTATTTTTCATTCAAATATTTTTTCATCTTTCAACCATAGTTAAAAATTCGTATTTTCGGCCAAAAAAATCAACAATTTGGTAGAAAATCCATCTATTTTCTTGGAAATTAAAAAATGTTGTTGAAAATTGGTACAAAATCAATTTTTTTTTTAAACTATTTTTTCAAATATATATTAATATATATTATATAATATATTCAAATATCTTCAACTTTCAATCATGGTTGAAAGTTGAACTACTTTCATAAAAGTTCATTTTTTTTTGTTTGGAAATTCACAATTTTAATTAAAAAATCGTTGACTTTTTTGTAGAAAAAATAATTTTTTCAATCGAAAAATAAAAAAAATTGCTGTAAATTCAACTGGTAGTTGAAAATTAACTTTTTTCTTGAAAATTCCACAATTTGGTTTAAAAAATCGAACTATCTGGTGTCAAATTAAACTGCTTTGTAGAAAATTCGTTTCTTTTTTATTGAAAATTAATGCTCTTTATTCAAAAACAATGGATGTGATATTTTTCAAAATTGTATTCGATTAACTTTTTGTTTACATTATTTTCGTTTCTACAAATTTGTAAATTGAGTAAGTTAATTTTTTAACTATTCAATTTACAAATGTTTGGAAACAAAAATAATACAAATTATAAAAATTATTATCATACAATTTAGACTATTATAACGAATTATTTAATTGAAAATTTATGTAATTAACTGACAACCTATTTTTTGTTAGAAAATTAAATTTTTTGGTTGAAAATGTAACTATTTGTTTAAAAATGTATGTATTTTGTTCAAAAATTCTTATTTTATGGTACCAAATGAATATTCTTTTTGATAGAAAAAGTTTTTTTTTGTTCTTAAAAATGCAACTATTTTTTTTAAAGTAAAAAATATATATATATATTTTTTTTCTTTAAATAACCACTATTATATTTTTTTGGGAAAATTCAACTCTATCGTAGAACTAAATTTTTTAAAGTCTACTTCTTTTGTCTGAAGAATCAGAATTTTAATTAAAAATAAAGGTTTTTTTTCAATTCATTTTTCTATTTGAAAATTTAAATATTTTGTTGAAAATTCAATTTTTTTGTAGAAACCCCATTTTCTTGGTTCAAACCGCAAATTTCTGATTGAAAATTAATCTTTTTTGATTGAAAATTCAACTATTTTGTTGAAAATTTGTATTTTTTACTTAAAAATTCAACAATTTGATTGGAATTTTGTCTTCTTTGGCCATGAGTTTTAATTTGATTAAAAATTTAACTATGTTGTTAAACATTTACCTTTTTGATATTCAAATTAATATATTTCTGTCGAAATTTTATATTTTTTGGTTATACAAGCAACTATCTGGTCAAAAATTAACTTTTTTGTTGACAATTCCTTTCTTTTATTGAATTCTTTTTTTTGTTAAAAATTCATTTACTTGGTTAGAAATGTGTGTATTTTCTTTAAAAAATTCGTCTTCTTGGAAAGAAAATTAATCTTCTTATTTGAAAATTCAACTATTTGGTTAAAAAATTATGTATTTTGTTAAAAATTTATCATTTTTCGGCAGAAAATTAAACTTCTTGTGTTTTTAGTGTAATGTTTTTCCAAAACAGTAGCAAAATAGTGTAAAATAGTGTTAATAGTTTAGTGACTTCGAGGCCTGTACTCAGGGACAGTGCATGGATAAGGTGAAAATTATTGACGAGACATTTAAATATTAAAGGCTCTAGCATACTTTTTTTATGCCTTGAAACCATTTTATTTTTGTTAATTATTATTAGTTTTATATGTTAATATTATCGAAATTTTCATGCGTTCTATATAATTAGTTTATCGTGCAGGACTGTTAATTAAGGCACAGAGTGTCTATCCGGCGGGTAATTTAAAATTCCCGGTGATTTCCCGGTTAAAAAAAATCTCTAACATTAATTTTATTTTGGTAATCTACATACATTTCTCAATTTTTAAAAATCTTGTAAACTTTCAATATTTTCTATTTTTCTAGGACACTCACTTTTATAAACCTCAAAGAAAAAATATTAATTTTTAAAAGCTTTTTGCAATATATCCTAAAATTTGTTTAGGCATGTAGAAACGAAATTTTATCTTGGAAAAACTAAAAATATTGAAATTATAAGACATTTTAAAAAATCGGGCAAATTTCCCCATTTTATTATATACCTAAATGTGTAGAAAAGAAAATTTTATATGTAAAATAAATAATAATGTTATTATATGATAATTAATAATATAATAATAATTAAAACAGATTTTTAAATATATACTCATATCATCATCAGATAATTAAAGAAATAAATAATCCTGAAACAAAATAAATAAAATCGGGTTTTGTATTATTTCTCTGGAATTAGTGAAAATGATAAAAAGCACTTTCATTGAAATAAGTGTCAAAAATCCAGTACTATTAATTTACTTTTTTCAACATTTAATTTTAAAAAAAGGAATTATCAACAAAATAGTAACATTTTCAGACAAAATTACAAATTTTCAAACAATTAAAATAGAATTTTTAACTAGAAAAACTAAATTTAAAAAAAAAATTTTATATAAAATGATGAATCTTTAACTGAAATAGTCAAATTTTCAACTAAAAAGATTAATGTTTGACAAAAAAAGGCGAAATTTCCAGAAAATAGATGAATTCTCAACATGGGAAAATAAATTTTCAACCAAAGAGACGTATTTTTTACCAAAATGATATAATATTTAACTGTATTAGTTAAATTTAAGGTAAAAAAAATTAATTTTCAACCAAAAAGATAAATTTTTAACCAACAAAATGTTCAACCCAAAAAAATAAATTTCAATCAAGAAAATTAATTTTGTAATAAAAAATATGAATTTTTAACAAAATATATAAATTTTTAAGTTAAAACAAAAAATTTTGCATCAAAAAATTAATTTTCAATAAAACAAAACGAATTTTTCCACAAAAAAGTGAAATATTTAACAAAAAGTGATGAATTTTCAACTAAAATAATGATTCTATAACTGGAACTGTGGAATTTTTAACCAAAAAAAAATCAAATGTAAACCAAGAATCTTGAGCTGGAAAATATAAATCTGTAACTGGAACAGTTGAATTTTAAACCAAAAAATTAATAATTCAACCAAAAAGAATAATTTTCTAACAAAAAAGATCATTTTTCATCAAAAGACATAAATTTTCAACTAAAAAATTCGTTTTCAACAACAAAAAAGCAACAAATTTTCTACAAAAGAATTAAATTTTCCACGAAAGTGATAAATTTTCAATTAAAATGATGAATCTTCCGATGGGATAGTTGAATTTTTAAACAAACAGATGAATTTTCAACTAAAATTGTCTATAACTGGAACTGTTGAATTTTTACAAAAAAGATGAAATTTCAAAAAAAAAGAAGATTAATTTTCTAAGAAAAAACACGATTTTTTAACTAAAAAATTTATTTTCAACAAAAAAATACAAATTTCCAAACACTTTTTCTTGAATTTTCAATTAAAATTATAAATCTTGAACTGGGAAAGTAGGTTTTTTAATCAAAAAGATGAATTTTTAACTAAAATGATAAATCTGTGACTGAATCTGTTAAAAGTTTAACAAAAAAGATGAAATGTTAACTAAGAAGATTAAGTTTCTAACAAAAAATACGAATTACCCACCACAAAATTTATGTTCAACAACAAAAAAAACAACTTTTTCACAAAATATTTGGATTTTCAACCAATTTGATGAATTTTCAACTAAATTTATGAATCTTTAACTGGAGAAGTTGTTTTTTTAATCAAAAAGATAAATTTTCAACTGAAATGATAAATCTGTAACTGTAAACTGTTGAATTTTTAACAAAAAAGATGAATTTTCAACCAAAAAGAATAATTTTCTGACAAAAAATATGCTTTTCAAACAAAAAAAAATACAAGGATTTTCAACTAAAAAATTCGTTTTCAACAAAAGAAAATTTTTCCTCAAAATAATTAAACTTTTAACCAATTTGATGAATTTTCAACTTAAATGAGGAATCTGTAACTGGAACAGTTGAATTTTCAACCAAAAAGAATAATTTTTTAACAAAAAAGATTCTTTTTTTAATAAAATACATAAATTTTCAACTGAAAAAACTATTTGCATCAACAACAAAAAATTTTCCACAAAATACTTAAATTTTCAACCAATTTGATGAATTTTCAATTAAAACGATAAATCTTGAACTGGAAAAGTTGATTTTTTAATCAAAAAGATGAATTTTCAACTAAAATGATAAATCTGCAACTGTAACTCTTGAATTTTTAACAAAAAAGAATAATTTTCTGACAAAAAGATGCTTTTTCAAAAAAAATACATGGATTTTCAACTAAAAAATTCGTTTTCAACAATAAAAGAAAAGTTTATCACAAAATATTAAATTTTACACTAATTTAATGAATTTTAAATAAAAAAGACGAATCTTCAACTGGAAAAGTAGAATTTTTAATTTTCATTTTTAAAAATATGAATTTTCAATTAAAATGATGAATCTGTAACTGGAACATTTGAAGTTTAAATCAAAAAGTTGAATTTTCAACCAAAAAGGACAATTTTCTAACAAAAAAAAGATGATTTTCCAACAAAATACATAAATTTTCAACTAAAATGTTCTTTTTCAACGACAAAAAAGCATCAAGTTTTCCACAAAATACTAAAATTTTCACCTAAAAAAGATGAATTCTCAACAAAAAGTGTACTGGTTGATATTTCCACAAAAAATATTTTTATCCCAAACCAAAAATTGTTGAATTCAACGATAAAATACTATTATTCAACCAAAAATAGAATAATTAAATTTACAGTTACAAAAATTTATTTCAAAACAACAACAACAACGAATTTCTAACAAAACAGCCAAATTCAGTAAAATAAAGCTACCTTTACAACTGAAAAAAGAAGAAACAGTCTTATTTAATTTTACATTAAAATTGGAAACAAATTAAATCGCACTCTAAAAAAAATCCCTGACATTTACAGGTCTTTTCCACGTATTTAAAAACTTCCCAAATCATCATTAAAATTCTTTTCGAAAAATTCCCAGCTATTTCCCGATGGGAAAAAAATGCCAGGCATTGTCCCGGTCAGATAGACACCCTGTGAAAAAGTCATTAAAAGTGGAGAAATTACTTAAATATTGGGAAAATTTTCCCCATTCCTTGGAAGCTTTTACATGGAAAAAATAGATTTCTTTCCATTTTGGGAAACAATATGCCAGAGCCTTTTTGGTTTTGTCAAGACTTACCCTCCAATCGTCTGAAGCTTCGTTGATTCAAGCTGACGAGCTGCTTCTTCTGTTCTTTTTAAAAGAAGTACCTGGAAGATGAAAAAAAATACCAATCAGTGTCAGAAAAAAAATGGGAAACAGAAAAAATACAAGAATTAGAATGAAGATTAACAAACTAAAAACAGGATAAATGCATGAGAAATTTAAAAAATTTAAGTTATATTTAAAAGAATTCAAATAGCGACTGGCATAAATTAAAATTTTTTTTTAATAATTCAACAATTTCAGTTCAGATGTTTTTTTCTTTTTCAGAACAGTTAAAATTGTAACATTCAGAGTTTAAAATATCTTCAAAATTTAAACGATTCGAGGCTTTTTATGTCAAAGCATTAAAATTAAAATTGCTTAATTTTATTTTAATCCCTTAAAATTATTAATACCCCTAAAAATTCCTTGAAATTAAAAATACCTTGAAATCTTTTAAAATACCCTAAAATATTTCGAATCTTTTGAAAGCCTTTGAAAAATTTTTGCAATCTTTTAAAATAATCCCAATTATTTAAAATCCTTTACACTCCTTTGAAACTCAAATGATTCTATGGATCAATTCAATTAAAACTTTTAAAAATTAAAAAAAAATCCATGGAATTAAGTAGAAAATAGTAACTTGGTAGAAATTTAAAATCCACTAAAATATTATAAAATTCCGTGATATTCAATGATGATATTTTCAGAAATCATGGGAAATGTATTAAAATACACTGAGAGTTTTAAAATCCCTTGAAATTCTCGGAAATCTTATAAAATAACGTGAAATCGTTTAAAATATTTTATAACCCCATACGTCCTCTAAAATCGTTCCATATCTTTGGAAATTCTAGAAAATTCTTTATCTTACAATATTTCAAAAGCTTTAGAATCACTTCAAATTAATGAAAGTTATTTTTTTTTTTTAATTCCATTGATTGAAGTAAAATGGAAACGAATTTAGAGGAATTTAAGGTAAACGTGAAGCATTCTACGAAATTCATTAAAATTCAAGGTGAATTAAAAAAAAGTTCGAATGAATTGAAAACAACTTAAAACTATGAAGAAAAAATTAATTTAATTCAGTATATAAAAAATAAGCTTTGAAAAATGCAAGTTAGTTCAAAAGAATTTGATGAAATGCCTAAGAATTTAAGGTGAGGTCAAAAGAATTTAGGATTAATTAAATAGAAACTTTGAAAATAAAAATCCATGAAATAAATACAACTGCAAAACGTTTGAAGAATTCAAGTAATTTTAAAAAATTGAAGAAAATTCCAAAGAATTTAAAAGAATTCAAGTGAAATTTAAAAAAATCTTTGAACCCCTAATTCAATATTAAAAAAAAAATTTAAAAAGCTTTAAAACTTTATTTTTTTAAACTTGAAACATCTACGTGTTTTTATACATTTTTTCAAATTTTAAATTATTATTTAAATTTTTTAAGAACTTCTAATCGTCTTTTAAAATGATTCAAATTCTCAATAATTTTTTTTAAATCCTGCACAATATAAATATATCCTTGAAGTCTTCCAGCTTCATATTTTAAAAAATTTTGAAATATTTGAAATTTTTTAAAATATTCAATTAAAATTAATTGTTCCAATTTAACAATTTATTACAATTAATATTTGGTAAATGCCCTTTTTCTTGATTAAATTTTTTTAAATTAAATGGTTTCAAAATTGAGTATTTTATACTGAAATAATATTTGGAATTGAATAAAAACCTTAGATTATGAGTATATTATTTTGCAATTATTTAAAAATTGAAAAAAGTTTACAAAGTTTCAATCGAGCGTTTACATAAAACAGTTTAATTTTTAACGTTAAAATCTGGAAATTCTAAAATTTCAAACTGATTCCGAATCGTCTTGTATAACTTTTTAAAATTTAAAGTACAATTCAGCTTTGAAAATAATTAATTTATTTATATTTACAGTCGATCAACTAAAAAGAAAGGTTGTTCTTTTTTGTAAAAAATCTTCGATTAAAATTTTTTTAATTAAAATGTACGCTTAAAAATTAAAAATCTATAATGGAAAATCTTTAAATAATTATTTATAAAACGGTTTCCAAGAAAAAAATTCCTGGCCATTTCCCACATTTTTCCAGGCTCACAAACATTTGTCATGGCCAATCAAATTTAAAAAATTCGAACTCTAAAGCTAAACCTCTTTCCATTAGAAGTAATAAAAAATAAACTACAAATGAAAGCACTCAGAGTGGAAACTCTTAGTTTTAAACTTTTGAAATTGTAATTTAAACATTTTTTATTTCAAAAATGTTGTGTTAAAATGCTAAATAATTTACAAGTAAAAAATAGAAGGTCCTAACACTTTTCAATTAAACAATTTTGAATGAAATGCAGATAAACTTCAAAATTTAGAATTTTTAACTTTTATAAATTAATGAGTTTAAAGATTCAAACAAAATTTTTTAAAATTTAATTCACGTTATCATTTTCAATGCTCTAAATTAAAGGATCAGCAAACTTTAGATTTTTTAAATTATATTATTTTAAATAATTTTAAGCTGGAAACGTTAAAAATTAAATTTTTTAAAAAGAGAATTTCTTAAATTATAAGAATTTATTTTCATTTTTAATAGTTTAAACATCCTTGAAAAGCTTCAAACTTTTCCTAACATTTTTAGAAAATCCTACGAATTTAAAAAAAATTTCTTAAGATCTTCCCGATTCTTTTTAACAATTTACAATTCTTTTAAAATCTTATTGAATATTCTGTTAAGATAATTTTCCCAAATGAGACAATTTACCATTTTTTATTTAAAATTTTCCTAAGAATTTTAAGAAAATGTTTTTACTTCTTTCCAAACCTTTCAAATTTCTTAAGAAGTTTCTAATTCTGTGGTACACAACTTCGTTTAAATTTTTTGAAATCATTTCAAGATAAAAATTAATTTTTAATCGTATCAAAACTTCTAAATACCTCTTAAAATTACACAAATTTTTTCTACAAATAATAAGTAAATAATAAATAATATATATATAATAATAATAAATAAATATTCAACTGGATTGGTTAGATTTTCAACCAAAAAGATGAAATTATGAATATTTCATTACAATACTTGAATTTTCAAACATGGCGATTAATTTTCTATAAAAAAACAACGATTTTTTAACAAAATAGTTTTAATTTTTTAAAATAATTACATTTTCAATCAAAGTGATGAATTTTTAAATAAAGTGATTTTCAAAAATGAATGATTCAATAAAAAGATGAATTTTTAACTAATTAGATGAATTTCTACAACAATAAAAAACGATTTTTTAAACAAAAATTGAATAGTTAAACTTTCAGTAAAAAAATTAATTTTAAACTAAATAGATCAATTTTAAACCAAAAGTACGATATTTTAATAAAACAGTTTAACTTTCAACCAAGTTAAATTTCAAAATCAAAAAGATAAATTTTTAACTATAAATGGAATAGATAAATTTTCAGTTAAAAAAAAATTAACTCAAAAAAAAAAGAAGAAGAACTTTCAACAAAATAGCTCAATTTTAAATAGAAAAGATGAATTTTTAACTACAATTATGGAATATTCAACTGGATTAGTTAAATTTTCAACCAAAAAAATTTAATTATGAATATTTGATTACAATACTTGAATTTGCAAACAAGGAAATTTATTTTCTATAAAAAAAACGATTTTTTAAGAAAAGTTTTTAATTTTTTGAAATATTTAAAAAAAAAGTTCCTTAAAATCTTCTAGGTTCATTTAAACAATATTATTTCTTAAAAAATTTCTTAAAAAGTTTTTAATTTTGTGGTACACACTTCGTTTAAATTTTTTAAAACCATTTCAAGTTAAAAATTA